>JAYKAV010000001.1:346913-381309 GCA_035582835.1 Phoebastria nigripes
CGGCGCCGCCGCCGCGCTCCGCCCGCCCCGTCGGGCACGGCGCGTCCCGGGCGGGCGGAGCGCGGCGCTGCCCCTGCCCCTGTGATGCTCCTCTCCGGGGGAAGCTCCTGCCCCCGGGGGATGTTCCTGCTTGGAGATGCTCCTGCCTGGGGATGCTCCTGCCCGGGGACGCCCCTGCCCCCGGGGGACACCCCTGCCCCCGGGGAAGCTCCTGCCTGAAGGAGTGCTGCTCCCTGACCTGCCCGCCCCAAACACAAGAACACAGCCGGGGTCTGATACCAGGCCCTTTTTGGGCAGAAAAAGAGCCACAGCATGTAAACGCCGGGTGTCCTGGGACAGAAGATGCAGCAAGGGCCGTGGGGGTAGCCATGCCAGCAGTGATAAGGAGGTGTGTGCCCATGGGTGCCTCGCCCTCGCCCCGTCTCAGCTGTAGAAGGGGGCAGGGATGCTCGGTGGTTTATGGCTCTGAAGGTCAGTGCGGGTAGGGGGATTGGTGACATCCGAGGAAGAGCACGAGCACAGGGGCTATGGGGGAAGGGAGGGCTCTCCTTTTCAGGGCACATCTCTGAAAGACAGGCCGTATTCTGGACGTGTCATCTGGTGCACGCCAAAGGGAAACAATTACTCTTTGGGAGGSTTTTGCGTCTTGATACAGTCCAGGAAAAAATAAGCCTTGGCACTGACTGAGCCACTGGCAGACACAGGGAAGAAACTCACAGGGGGCAAGTTTCCCCAACTCCACTTCTGTTAGCTCTTGGACCTGAAGTTGGAGGTAAAACCCAACCGCAGTGTCAGGACGCAAGACGTCCCCARCCAGGCAGCGATGTGCACCCTGGGCAGCAGCGGGGGCAGGGATGGGCATAACTCTATGCTCTCACACCAGCGCCACAACCGACCCGCAGTGTCCCCTCTGCCCCGCCACTCTCCTCCTCCCAGATGGCTGCTGAAGGGAAACGGGCGCACAGACACAGCCTGGGGTCCGACCCGGGCCTGCACCCCACGGCACACCCCTGCGCCGCTGTCCAGACCTGCCTTGGCAGCACCCTCGGTAGCAGCAGAGCCCTCGCTCTGTCCAGGATCGTCATCGGTGCTGGGCGCTGGCTGGGTGCAACAAGGGAGCCGGGCACACACGGGCACAGGCCCCGCGGCCCCTCTGCGCTGCGTGCCCACCTGCCAGCACAGTGAGCCCAGTGTCCCCTGAGCCCTCCGCGGCGCAGGGCTGGGGTCAGCCACAGGAACCGTGGAGCTCAACAGGAGCTCTCTTGACAGCCCAGTGCCACATCAGCAGGGAGCGTTACTGTTACTGGGACTGGAGGGGAAATAAGGGATGCAGAGGGAATGGACAAAGATGCCGGATAACATTGTAAATACAGTGGTGCGCTGCAGCTCAATTTCCTCTCCTAACTGTAGTATCATAATTAAAATCTCATTGGCAAGGTGCAAGATTTTACAGCCTACGTTATTATTCTGCTGAGATCACACTGCCTCCTTGGGAGCTGCTTATTTCAGGGGAAGCGCGGGAGATAGCAGAGTCCTGAGCAAGAAGGCTCAAGGACTCCAGTACGTCCAGTATGCACGTCTTGTGGACAGGGCGCTCCATGCCACCACAGCACCGCAGCACCACAGCACCGCCACACGCCTTTTGGAGGAGCGTTGGATCCTCTCAGGCGAGAGGCAAGGGAGAGGGAAAGCTCTTTCTGCCTCGTGTCATGACCTTGTGAGGAAAGGTGAATTCCCAGGCTCTCAGCTGCCTGCCTCCCCAGGATGTTTTCTGACATGCTGTCACGTGGAGGTTGATATAAGGCATTGTAAAACTGCACCTTGGAGAACTCTGGCACTTACTCATACGCATATATAACTTCAAGGATTTGTCAGTCAACCACATCACATCACAGGCCATTCATTAATACGGGGATTACTGATGTGACAAGCCAGAAGCATTCATCAGACAGGCACGAGCCTGAAGCCTCCATGCCCAAAGCCTTCACTGAATTATTCTGGAATGCGAGTTCCTTGTTATAATCACCAGGCACATGTTTAAGTCAAGCAAACACATTGTATTTGTGGCTGACGCTGCTCTCAGTTTCAGTGGGCAAGATCCACAGGTTAGTCTGAATTCACTCACTGTGACAAGGCACAAGACCTGGCCATGGTTTCATGGCAAAGTGCAGACATGTATTTACTGACGCTCTCTTGCAAACCAGAAAGAGTCACAGCAGTAACATCATGCTTTAAAAATAACTTTTGTGTTGCTGGTAGCTCCTTGTGCATGCTACAGAGCAGGGGACCAGACCTGAACACAGCACAGCAGGACTCAGAACTGCTGCTGGCTCTGGGCAAGTCAACTGACGCCTCCATGCTTGTAGTCTCYTGCCTCCAAAGGGAAGGGAAGGGCATGGACCTCCCGCAGGAAAAGAGAGAAGGAAAAGAAAGGTTAAAACCAAACCAAAACACTACACCCAGGAATCAGATTACCTCTGCCTACGATGTGCATTTGCCTGCAGGTGTGCATTTGTGTACACTGTGTAAGACACAGGAGCAATCTAGCTTAAACGATCCCAACTCCAGAAAAGAAAAATAAAGACAGATTTTTAATAAGCAAATGTTACTCTATCACATCCTCCCTTCAGATCTCAGATGGCAAGCCTCAGTCAAAAGGCAATGCCCAGCTGAATAAAAAGCCCCTGCAATGCTTATGAATATTATTTAAGAAACATAAACACAAATCAGCAACCTCCTTCCCTTTCTTTTCAGCAGGCTCCGTCTTCAGTATATTTCCTTTTTAACAAGTGCCAAGTCCTTTCTCCTTTATTAACTAGAAAAATTATTCTCCCCATTGTGCGTGAATTATAATTATGTATTCATAAGTCCTGCAAAGTTTTTCAATACACCGTATCATTTAAATACATCCACAAGCCACCTGTTTGTTATGCAACGCGCATAGGAGCTGCATCATGAAATGCATTTATTCTCAGCTTTTTAAAATCCAGGAACGAGCCTTTACAATAACTAAAAGCATTAGCTGTCCTAAGCAGGAATCCATTTGCAGATTAAGTTCGCCAAAGGTCAGCTTGTAGCTGTCACTGTTTTCCAAACCCCCAGGTGTCTACCATGTTATATACTTTGACATCTCTTGAAGAGCCAGGACACTTTCCACTCCATTGATTTACGCTTCAATTAGAATAGGTTTAAGACCCCCTGTGCACAAGTTTCTGTGGGACCTAGGCAGTGTGTTAATAATAATTGAATCAAACCTCYGATTTTATGTTCAGCACAAAACTTCTTTCACCTCATTTATTTTACCTTCACATCCATGAGCACTAGATCTATTTTCCTAATTACTGGTCTGGGTTAGAACGCTAGCCTCATTTTTTTAACTGTTAAATATATTATTAGATAACAACATTTCTTTTAAACTTGTAAGAATGATTTCTATTGATTAACTGATCCTTAGTGCAGTGCCGTCACTGACGCGCCGATTTGCTGGACGATGTCGGGAGGTCAGCCTGTGCGGAGAAGGTCTGGTGACGGCACATGCACACAGCTCCGCTGCCCCAATTCAGGGGACAGGGCTGGCAGTGGGTGTCCCCATGGCCCCTCTGCTCTGCCCCAGCCGCAGGGCATGTGGGCAGCATGGCTGCCTGAGGCCGCGGGCAGACGCTGCTGCCCCCACTCTGCCCCTTCACACGAGTGGAACATCCTCCTGCTCTGGAGCAGGATGGGGAAACGCTCCCCAGGAGCAGGAGGAGCTCCCACCCTCCAGCATCTTTGACTGCTGTTGCCACGTGGAGGAAGATGGCTCTTGGAAGACTGAGTTGCTGTGCAGCTTCCCTGTGTGCCACGATCTGTGTTTTATGGAAACAGACACATCAGAGGGCACAGCGAGATGGGCTGTTTCTCCGCACCGCTCTTGGTGAGCACCAGAGCCGACGCTGCTTTGGAGCATTGCAGATGCCCCCCGAGGAACCCGTCACGTGGTGGGAGCGGGGGTGCTTGGAAGAGGCACTAACCGTGCCTAGAGGAGATCGCAATGGGGATAAATATTTAATTGCGTATGTTTGAAAGAGAAATACCATCTTTCTCAACAGTGCACTTTAATGCATATGTAAATTAATTAGAATTCATGACATTCATTGTGCCAATCATTACTTCATAAAGTGATGCAATCCCTTAGACCAGTATTGGATTTTGAAAGGCCACTGTCACTCTGAAAACACAGCTGACTCCACATTGTTGTTTTTTTATGTGGGAAAGAAGTTTTCTCCTGAGGAGTGCTTGTAGACTTATCAAACTAAGTACACGACACAATCGGTGGCCACCACTATCTGCACTAACCAGGTTTGCATAGCTTCAGTGTAGGAGAGCATGCCTTAACTGAAAACCCATAGAATCATAGAATATTTTGGGTTGGAAGGGACCTTTAAAGGTCATCTAGTCCAACCCCCCTGCCATGGGCAGGATCAATCTTCAACTAGATCAGGTTGCTCAGAGCCCCATCCAACCTGACCATCTCTGTGTGGGCAGGTAAACCAGTGCTAGCATGACACCACTCTGCAGCTCGCACCAAAGTCGGCACCTAATTTTTGATCTGGGTGAAGGTCATGTCATAAAATTAATATTCTGAGCGGAAGAGCACTTAAAGCTCTTGTACAATTTCTCTCGTCATGTCCAGTTCCCAATGCATTTATAAATGTGCTCCGAGTCCTTCGGCTCGCAGGTTCCAGTAGACAGAGCACTTCAAATCTGAGAAGCTAATTAAGCAGCAAAAATGGGGTAATTACACTCCTATTATCCCACATGTAATTGGTGTCAGCCAATCGGGTTGGTSGCTGGCTGGCCCGTATTTAAGGGATGACCCCAAAGGGAAAGGGGCTGTCCCAGGGCAGAGACCCTCATGCTGCACACGCTGGAAGAGCCACATTACAGGAACCCAGAGCCTCTTGTGATCCCCAGTGCTGAACACACCCGATGCCATAGGTGAGGTGGCCCTGGGACGGCCACGGCRGGCGGGAAGCCCCAGCCACTGCTGCAGGGAGCAGCACCTCTAAGCGACCACAGCAGACATTCAGGGGTCCGGCTCCTGCTGAAATCAGGGGGTCTGGGTGCTAGTGGCTCCTTCCTCTCAGCCAGAGCTGAGCTGCAAGCCAGGCTTCCCTCCGGAGGTGCAAATGTGGGACTGCCTGGGGTGTCCAGCATGGGACTGGCAGGATTCATCGCCCAGTGGCGCATTGGGAAGAACTGACTGTGCGAGGTCCTGCCTTCAGACATGGCCCTGAACCCGTGGGCATCACTGACCCCTCGGTCCTTGCACTTGCCACATACGCCCAGATGAAGGGTTCGGGCAGCACGTACCCCCTGTATGAAAACACACTGTTTCCAGCAACGCAAGGGGAACATAACCCAGCAGGGCAAGTCCTTGTCTCAGGCACCAGTGGGAAAACAGGAGTGAATCAGGAATTAAGGCCTTTCGATGCAAGTGCATTGCCATCAGTAACTGGACAATTACACCAGTCACACTGCACGGCCTCCGGAGAAACAGCCTCCTTCAGCAGCCTTTGGAGGCTTTATCACTYGCTCAGCACCTCTGATCCCTGCTCCAAGCACAGGGGCTTGGAGCCCCATGCTTGTCCCCACCGCACCAGGAGCCGTGCTGCCTGATGCTCCCGAAGCCTTCTCAAAGCAGCACCTGGTCCAGCACAACGGTGGTTCAATCCAGAATCAGAGACACAGACACCAGGTCAGGGACCTTTCCTTCCAGAGGACCACGGACACCCAAGCACTTCACTGCGGGTGGGTAAGTATTATCCCCACCATACAGCTGAGTACCCAGAGAGACCGATGCTGCTTGTTTACAGCCCGGAGAGCCTGGGGAAGGCTCGGGAAGGGCACCAGCTTGCGCTGGCCAACAAAGACCATTCCCATCCAGCCATCAAGGGACGTGCAGCACAGGTGAACATGCTCCGAATGAACATCCTCCCGGTGAACGCCTCATGCGGGGCCATCCTCTTCACCTGCAGACAGAGGGCTGGGCTGCTGCGCAGTCACCAGAGAATGTCCGCAAATCCCACTGCACGTTAACAGGCTCGCTGAGCCCCCTGCGCATCCCCCAGCCTGTACTCTGGAACCATGCCCTTGTGTTTCTCCTGTAGCACACCAAAASAGTCGACTGTGATTTCGCTATACTAAGTCAGTTTGCTTCTCACATTTTCAACTATAAGTCATGTAAGAAAGCTGGGGAAGCTGTAACCCATATCTGGAATGAAGTCCCAATCATATGAACCTTAATTAGCATGACTTCAGGAAGACCAATAATTTACTGGATTAAACCAAGATCAAGAAAATTGGGAAGTCAGGTCACATGCAGAGGGCGAGCTGCAGCCCTCTCCTTCATGAATGATGGAGAACAAGGGTCAGGACCTCGGGGCAGAAAAGGGAAGAATCAGTTCATCGAATGCAAAGTAGGCAAAGACTTCTGCCTCCCAAAGGTCGTATGATAAATTGATCTACTTGGCCTTCACCCCTGCTACGCGCTGTTACTGGTACTGGTACAAGCTGTACATGATTAACAGCACACCAGTAACGAGCACTGCCACACACCCAGCCCGGCTCGGGGAATAGCTGCTCTCCAAGTGCTTTCTCTCCTATCTTCAATGAGACTGACCAGCTTCTGTGGCATTTTAGCAGGCCTTTCTTCRTTTTTACTCTTTCCCTACTAAGCATTTTATGCCAGGGTCTGAAAACATCCTCCCTTTGCGTATTTACTGCTTTTGCCCTTTTTTTGAGCAGCCCCATCCAGGGCCCATTGCCAGTGCTTCTCGCTCATTTTCTTCTGAGCTAAAACTTTGCTCTCCCTTCATACATACCCAAATAGCTACAACTGAGCTAGTGGGACACATTTTTTCAGTGCAAAACTACACAGATTTTGCTCAGGTAGTGTCAGATTTTGCACAGGTAGGTGTGTCTGTGTGTGACTGTGCACGCACTGCACGTGCGGTACGGAAAGATTGTGTCCGCACAGAGCTCTCAATGCACTGAACAGGGCCAGGCACTTCTACGTCAAGTGCAACCATCAGATCTCAGCATCTTTGATTGCAGCAGAACCATTTGGAAGAAGAAGCATTTTTGTGCTAAATGATCAAGGTTTCACAATTTGTTCTCTGCTCTTCTGAGAGCAGTGATAACTGACAACCATTGCAATTATCAGGGCTAATAATCAGTAGGAACTCTTCCCGCAAGTTAAGACTGCGGGATAAAAGATAAGAAATAACTTTTCTCAGCCATGCTTTTGGGTATTTTCTTTGTATTATCTCATCTGTAAACAGCTACTGCAAAGCCTGTTTAGACCTTCATACAGCAGTCTCACCTGAGAAACAATACTGTTCTTATTTAAGGCATCAGCATAGGAGTTTGATTTCAAATGCAGCTCTTCTAAAGCCAAAACATCTTTCTGTTTACCAAATCACTCCTATAATGCAACAGATACTGTAACTGTGCAACTGCAATGCAAACACGGCACTTCCAGGAAAAACTTGTTATGAATTGTTTCTTCCTTTACTCTACGGACGATCTAGCCATAACATACTCATTTTCTCTATATTATTACTAAATTATATTAGTGCTAAATACGCTGCAGAACACATACAATACCCCAAAAATGGAATGAGGCACAGAATATTTCACGAGGGTCCAAGACTTCAATGTCCTTTAAAGGATACAGTGTGAACTGTTTGTCACATGTTCCTCACATCAGAGATATAATTAGCTTAAATACTTACACAGTAAATAGGATTTGCCATTTCTGAAGATTAAGGCCACATGTTACAGCATCAATGCATCTGAACCAGTTGATAACAGTCTATGCTAAGGAATATGTTTTTGCTTGAAAACAGCTACTCTGAGCAGTGCTGCAAATGAGGTCTTCTGTTGGTGTTGGGGTTTTCTTTGTTCCTTTGGTTTTGGTTTTTAACTGGAGTAACAAACTCCACATGACAGTGGAAAGCCAAAACCTGACTGGCATTGATTGGGTATCCAGGTCTGAAAAACCATCGTGAGACACCAATGCAGAAGGTCTCCTGGGGACTTGGAGCACTATATATAGACCACACAGCCAATATACACGGCACTGTGTAATACATAAATACTGGCTCCTTGCCCCGAAGTGCTTACAGTCTGCTGCAGTGAAATGTGATACAAGGGATAAAGAGAATGCAAGATGACACTGGAACATTGTTCATGAGATAACCATTATAGGAAGTCTAAGGCTGAATAACTAAATCTAGTGAGCACAGAATGGAAAAATAAAGGCAGTATTTTGTTTCTTGGATTTCCCTGTTGATTTATTTTCAGTTGGTGAAGAAAATCACCATGTTAATTCCACTATTTCATACAGAGATACGAAATGTTTTATATTAGGTTAGGTCACCATATAGGAGAGGAACCTGTGAACTCACATGTGCATTTAAGTGGAACAGATTTTGTGAAATTATACTGAAGGTCATCTGCTTATCTTCAGCTGGCTGCACACCTCAGCCGTGCGCACCCCTTTTCATCTGCTGTTCACAAAACGTAACATACACAGGCTGGGCTCTTCACAGCAGCTTCAGGGACTGGCTGCTGCTGGCGTATATGTGTGTGTGAACTGGCTTCCAAAAACCATTTCTCATTCATCATTCTCCTGCTTAAAAAATTTCAGTCATCAAGCCAAAGGCAAAAAACAATTCCACAGAGCAAAGATGACAATCACACACCACAGTAATAAAAAAACCCAAAAAACCCAAAAAACCTGGAAAGCTATCAAACAACCAATAGTCTGTAAACTGTTTATCCATCAGCTGCATGATCAGGAGAAGCAACAAAAGGAGAAACTGGGATCAGTTTGAGTGCAGAAAAGAGCTAAGTTTGTCATGTAATGCATTTATACTGAGCACTCAGATGCTTCCCCACGTATCCTGGGATGAGATATTATTTGTGGGAATGACTATTTAGCATTTATTTCTGTTAAATTAGCATTAAATATGCAAAATTTTCTATGGCCCCAAAGGTGGATTTTATTTGAAAGGATGTATGCCAATATGAGACACCAACACATCTAGGTCATTTTGAATTGTATATCCTTAACTGCAATTAATCCACTGTCTTCATTTAATATGAACATGGACTACATCAAAAAGTAATGAAATCACAGTATAAATTAAACTAGGGCTGCCCACGTCTTGTAACACAAGCACAGTAAGCTTTACAGCATTACGAACTTGGCACTGGGATTATTACTTTATAAAAATAATTCTGCTTGTCCTCAAATGTCATCTAGCAGCAGAAGAGAGGAGAACACCCAGATGCTGCTTGCCCATCCTTGTAAAATGGAAAGCACAAAGGCTAATCAGTCAGACAGGATTAATTCCCCAAAGAAAAGGAAACTGCATGTCTGGCAGAGCAGCAATCTTGACCTGTATCGGGATTAGTTGAAGTTTCGCAACCATCAGAAGGATGGATGGGTCTCAAAACCAGGCTGGTGGATAATGCAAAACTGGGTAAGGCAAAATAAAGCGTTTGTTGGCTACAATACTGAAAGCCAGACAACCGAGAGAGCCTGTAAGTAATGATCTACTTGCTGACTGTTTCAACATTCACAGAGAGTTTGAAAATTTTTAGTGATACTTCACAAAGCGACAACCAACGCAGGTGAAGGGCCTGCCCGCTGATAACCGTGTTTCTTCCCCAGCTGCCTTGGCAGAAGGATACAGTCTGTTGGCATTGCAATAAACTAAGTCAGAAATTCAGCCTAGTGCTGGAAAGCCAGCCCAGCCTCATGCATGCTTCAGTTAACATAGAACGTATTTTAAGCTCAAAACTATTTTGGTATGGGAAAAATCACAAGTCATCACAACATACTCTGATTCACCTGCCTCTTTGGTATTGTATGGCCACATGTCCCACAAGCATGGCTGAGCTGCCACCAGAGATGGCAGCCGTGGCACTGAGGGTGCACGTGAGCCTCCTGCCGAAACCTGGGTGAGTCCAGAGACCAGAACGGGAGTGCTCGGAGGCAGGCAGCTGCGTGCCCCAGGGCTGCACGCYGGCAGGGTGATGCTGCACCGCACTCACATCACGCCTGCGTTTGCACACCGTCATTATGTGATGATATGATATGTTATACTATATCATCCTATAAAACGAAGCCCTTTAGAAGGGAACCTTTCAGCTTAAATTGTGTTCATGTTCAAAGCACCTAAGCATTAACAGAGGGTCAGGGAGTGTTATGCTTTTCCCATTCAACATTTCTTACGTGCACATGGTCCTAAATTCAGTCGGTAATGCTGCTTCTCCATGACTCAGAGCCACAAACAGGGAGCGGCAAACGACAGCAAATGGAGCGTCTGCGGCTCCAGCCCTGCAGGCAGGCACTGCCCTAGGTACAGCCCTTCCCTCCCACGTCATTCCCATTTCATTCATTGTCTGTGAATGCCTGAAATTCAGCATTCAAATTTGACTGATCACTCCTGGGGCTACGCCTCCTGCTCCACAGGACCTCCAGGTGCCTCCGATAAAAATGGCAGCTTGGGGAAACACGGCATTGGGACTGGTTGGGGTCCTCATCCCTGGTGTGTGCCCTGGTACCTGCTTGGCCCCCACCTGGGTAACAGAAGGGGCTGCTCTGTCACAAAACAAAAATAACCCCCCCATTTTCGGAGTCCCAGCACGAGGGCTGGGCGTGACTGAGGTCTCACCTGTGAAAATGAACCCTGCGGTGCTCTGCCCTGCACTGCCAGCCTCTCACTATTTCCCAGGACAACAGAGCTCATTTCTCCATTCTTCTCTTCAACAGTTGTACAGTAACAGCTCCCAGAAACGGCTGCATCCCAGTGGTGGGAGAAGTTTTCTCTCCTGTGTGGCACGCAGTCTTCATACTCATTTACACTGATTTCCACTTTCGGAAATCTCCAGGAGGAAAGATGGGATGTGAATATCACACAAGGATATAAATGGGATGGAAGAACACCACATAGGCAGGATAAATACAGAGAATGGCTTAGGACATCGGCCAGGTCTATGCTCTCCTTACACTAAGGAGACACCAACCTTTAACAAAACATAAACCCAGTTGTGCTACTAGAGAATAATTATGAAGTATAGCTTAGGGGAGAAAAAAAAAAAAGACAGCATGGGGAGCCTTAAAAGTTTGCAGAACTGCTCAAAACGCTAGCGGGGTAAAACTAATATTTGTGCTAATGTTGTAAAACTAATATTTGTGCTGATGTTGTAAAACTAATATTTGTGCTGATGTTGTAAAACTAATATTTGTGCTGATGTTGTAAAACTAACATTTGTATGTCACTAATATTTACATATAATCTACCTCATGTCATTTGGAAAAACAAACCTGGAAAACTGTTAATTAATAAAAGATATCATGTCTTATTAACGTTCATATAGTAATTACAAAAACCACAAATCCATCTGTTAAGTAGTCAGCAAACAAGACAAATGACTGTGTTATGTTAAACAGATTATAAAATGCCTGAGGGAAGGAAATCTAATAGCCCCGACCAAATCGTGAATCAAGCAGCAGCCCGGTCTAGCACATGGGTTACACGCGAACATCAACATGTGCATGTGCTCACAGACGTACCTGCCTTTCCCAAAGCCTTTTCCTGAATTACATATAATAACAATACAAGCAATCAGGTCAGTATTACATTATGTATAAAAGTCTACACTGAAATGTGATAATGTGATCATTAAGATTTTATTGTCCTTTAAGAAAAAATTACTTCCTAAAACAGACAACTATCCCCACCAAGATGAGACTGGAACAATATGCAAAGTAACATTAAATCCAATTGCCCCTGTCCATATGGGAATCTAGTTACTTTAATCCAATTTAATAAACAAAACTGATTTCATTCTTGTCATGTTTTTGAATGATTTCTGAACATCTAAAGGAAGAAACATTCACGCATGGAGAGTAATTGATTCATTAGCATGAGCATCATCAATCCATCAGTATTGTCTCTGGACATTCAGTGTAGTACTGAGGCATGAAACACTGAACACCCCATTCTTCATGCAATATATATGCAAAACTGCATGCCAACTTGTATGCAGTCTTACTGTGATTACTCACCTAAAACAAGTAATTGTGCTAATTAAAAAAAGGCATTTGAATAGTGTATTTCACATGATTATCCTGAGTTTACATGTGAGCAACTCACTCCACCTACTCTGCAACAATACACACCTGTACTGCTGCAGAAGGATGTCCTGGGATAAGAGACTACACACCCAACTTCTCCCCAAATGAACTGCAGACATTAGCACCTGCAGCTCGTGGTCCCCACCAGCTTGTCCCAAGCAATTCCCACATTTCATCTCTCTCAGCCCTTCCACTCCCACTTGCCACACCCGACCAGAGAGTCAGTTATAATCCTGCTGACTGCAGAGTCTATTTTAGAGCTATCCACACACCATTGTACGTAACTTCTGCCAACAGACTACRGCAAAGAGGTTGCAGTGCTCCATTTTCCCAAGACCCAAATCTATGGGAACAAAATGTCAAGGGTGTAACAGCAATGTTCCCCTCACTCCTGCCCTCAAATAACCTGTGTCAGAAAAATATGGCCATGACATTCTATCAAAAACATTCTCCGTGGTCTTCCCAGTCTTACACACGTGAAATTTCATCAGTGTGAATTTTATGGCTTTTAAGTTTAGACAACATGGAGAGTGATGTCAAGCACAGCAAACCTGCAATGCCTTTCCTCTCAAGGACAACTACCCTTGAAAAATTATGAAGTCAGCACAAACAGGAGAAGATGAAGATTTGAGGGCAGTCCGAGCAGCGGAGGATTGTAAATGGACGCATCTGCAAGCAATTTGTTTGCCGTGTAGTTGCGCATGTGCTCACGTTCAGGATACAGCACCCCCAGAAGAAGACGGGGAGCTGTTTGCCTCCCCGGCGAGAGGAGGACAGGGAAGGCAYGGGAACCCCCTGGGGGCCACGCAGTGGGTCCGGGCAGCCCCTGCTCACCCTCACGCAGGGCCAAGCCTCGCCCCTTGCTCTGCACCAGGCATCCTCAGGTCTGGACCTGCTCATGCACCACGAATTGTCACTGTGGTCCTGCATCTCTCCTGAAAATGAGCATCTCTCAGCGACTTGTGACCCTCTCCCCCCACAAGCTGCAGGGCCCCCAGACCCTCGGGCTGGGAGCCCTCCTGGAGCATCTCAAGGGCCCCATCCTGGGGACACGGGCTGCCCCAGCCATGGAGAGCGATGGCCCGCAGGGGTGCCCGTGCCCATGGGGACACTACGGACAAGAACCATACAGGGAACATGACTACCTCTTGTTTTCCCAAGCRACAAACACTTTTGCCTCTTGCTTTTAGGCTGCTCTTGTTTTTAATCAATTGGATTATTTGTTTTCTTCTCCAATTATTCTGTCACCTAGCACTTCAGATTAACAGTGTGGACGGAGAGAAGCCTAAGCTGCTATTAGGTTAAACAGTTAAGTCAATCAGGCTCTTTCATCGGAATAACATCTAACTATGGCAGCGGGTCAAAAAACGCACCTTGATGGTTTTTCTTCATGGGTTAGCATGGTGGGTTTGTTGCCATCTGCTTGTGAGTTGCTTACTCTCTCATTTCAGCTGAGGAACATTGAATTTAAAGGCAGAATCAAGGCAAAAATAAAAGGGAAGCCTTCTCATCAGCTCCAGCATTGGTTTTGTTGTGAAATTTYCACTTCAGGCGGGTTACTAAGAAACCGGATTAAAGAGAAATAACACCAGCGTGCAAGCTTGTATTGACAGGGTCCGCACACGTGAGTCTGCCTGTTTGCGTGGGTGTATGTGCGCACGGATATCCCACAGCTCTGAGAAGGAGCTGCTTCTTCCAATGAAAGAAAACTGTAAGGTGAGCTCTGCTTGCGACGAACACAGACATCTCTCTTGGACCAACACGCTTCTCGACTCGCTCCTTCCCGACGCCTGGAGAACACGGCTGTGCAGACAGGCAGGGCATACTCCACCCTTCCAGGGGCTCACGCGCAGGCAGCTGCAGCGGCGAGACCCTGCCCAGCCCCACGCGTGGTCTGTGCCTGCCCCAGCACTGCCACCACTCCAGCCCCAGGGATCCGCACTGTGACAGCTGCCAGGGGGAGAGGTGACACAAATGGCCCCAGGTTTAGAGCCGGCTGTGATCTGATCCAGCTCAGACTAAGGGATGAAATCCCTAGGAATACCCATTGCAATAAATCTTTCTTCAATGGACAGTTCAGGTGTTTAAAGCCAGACTCCTACTGCCACTGGAGCACCAAGGTCCTTGTGATTTCACAGCCTCAGGTGTGGCATTACTTCAAGGTATGCGTGCTATTACCAGAATGGGAGCTAAGACTAAGGGAATTTCCAGGTGCTTTGTGTAAAGCATAAGGGAGAAACAGAATTTAGAGGTTTTCCTACAATAGGAGTTAATGGGGAAGAGCAAACAGAGCAGGGACTGAGCACCCGCATCCCCAGGGGCAGTTCAGTACCGGTCTCTCACTTGCCCAAAGTCACAACTTCTTGCTTGCTATGATTACATTGCTTCCTCTGCAAAAAAGTAAAGATATCCCCCCAGTTATAGTGGAAACAAGAAGATTAATAAAGACAAGAAGTCAAGAAATACAAATCCTATGCCTGACTCTACCATGGATTTTTTTTTTTTTAATAACCTTGATCAAGTTCCTTGACCTTTCAGACCTAGAGACTTTATGCCTAGACCACGAGTGAGCCATAACGGAGTGCTCAGTCCATCTCTGTGACGAGCTCCGATATTCGCTGTCCCAGGACAGCCAAGTCCCCCTGTGCTCACTGCACTTCACAAGCGATGGAGGGCCCACACATTTACAGTGCCACGTAAGCATCCTGTGTTATTTTAAATTACTTCACGAATGTTACAGAAAGAGAAGACAAAGTGTTTCACAAAAAATGTACTGTTCATTCAACAAAATTGAGCACTGCGCTTTTCCAATCGCTCTGGCTCAGTGACCCAGATCACACCCGATGCCAGCAGACGTGGTGCYGGTGCTGACAGCAGCTGTCTCCCCTCTGGCAAGGACGCACAAAACACGGCCATGAGCCACGAAGGTGGGTGCTCACCCCCGGCACGCTGCCTGCGGTGCATCCTCAGTGCTCGGCACGCCCAAACCTCCTTTGGGGTCGATGCATTTCGCATTGCCGCTGTGTGCTGCCATTAATCAGTGCTCAATGACAGCCCACAGTAATTTCAGTTTTCATAGCTCCCAATAAAAACAAACTGCAGTTCAAACCTTATGGTATAAACCTTGCTCAGAGAGTCACTGGTTTAATATGATCATGGTATTGACTAGTTTCTACTTATATACAAAAAGCAAGATGCTTCAGCAGCTAAATYACAGCAGCCCAGACCCACAGACCAGGTATCCAGGTAACCGAGGCAGTGGGGTCCCCAAGCAGAAGAAAGAAGAAGAAAATAGACCAATTTCATTATTGGTTAGAAGAATTCAGGAGAGAATTTGCTAGCCAGAAGAAGAAGAAAAGTATTTAAAATCAAGAAATGCCTCAGAAACCCAAGACTGCCTCTTAACACTTAAAGGATGGACAGCCTGACTAACGGTAATTCCCTCATCCATCACACCTTCTCCTGGAGCATGCAAAGCCCAGCACTGCTTTGCTCCCGCGCCAGCTCCTTACTGCACTTCTCTTAGACAGCCAATCTTTCCTCCTCGTGCGCATAGGAAACACATACCAGTACGCTCACAGAGGGCCAGGCAACAGAGGTTTCCTTCCTCCCAATGAACAGTTCATGCCCAGCACAGCAGGAGATAAGATGTTATTTTCATCTTGTGGCTTTTATAGTAACTCCTGGAAGGTGGGTTTTGTGGGTTTTCATCAAGTTTCTAAAGGGGAGACACCGCACAAAAAACATCCACTGTAATACCTGCACTAGACAGCGATGCTTTGCTAAGGATGGCCTAGGTCATATCTACTGTGCTTCCTTTTCAGTCACTGGAATGACTCCTCCAGCTGTGCTCCAAGCCAGCTGTATAATTTGACAATTACACTCAGCAGACCAGTCACTGCAACGCCGCCCAGCACATGCTTAACTTCCTCCCCAAACTGGACGCTGCAGTTGCACGTCACTCTGGGTTAAGGGATGAGAGTCGCCCTTGGTACACACCACGGGAGCAGCTCGGATGCGTGCAGGGTGGCCGTTCCCAGACCAGGGCACTGGGCGCCAGCCGTGACCTCTGCTGTGCTGCCGCAGATGTGAAGCACCAGCTCTAAACCAGCGGGAAGCCACATCTGGCATTGTCATGCTGCCAAACAAATGCACAGTGATGGTGAACTACTGCCCTACCATTCTCTTGACTGTTCATGTGGCTTTCTCACCGTTTCCACCAATTTCTAGGGAAAAGCAGAGGCAATTGGATGTATCCATTACTAAATGTTTTTAAATAAATGATCCCAACAGCCAAATATGTTCCTCTGTCAAAAACTGGGATATAAGCAGCATGGTTTTATGCTGACTCCTGCCTCTCTGTACGCAGCACTTCCCGGGATGGCAGCTGCCAGAAAGCATCTCCCACTGTGCCCAAGAGAGAGCAAGGAGAGATRTCTGGCTAATCGTCACGCACCAGGTTCCCCAAGGGAATGAGGGCTCCACAGCAAGGGCCATCTCCAGCCTCCTCCCCCTCTCCTCCTGCTCATACATATGCTGCCAATACAGCAGCAAGCATTAGATATCAGATGGTTGGGTAAGCACGGCACATGAGCTCCAGGAACAGCAAAGGGCATGACCCAGCAGGTTGGCCTGGGCAGGTCTTGAGGATCCTGTTTTTCTGTTGCAGGATCCTGTTGCAGGGAACACACTTCCCAAGAGCTCCGAAGTCCACTTGGGGCTTCACTGCCCAAGAAGCAGCTTACCAGCACKAGGAGATGCACATATGAAAGGGCACAAGATTGCATGAGGGTAAACACACGTACATAGACATGGGACTGATCTGTTTTGCTTGCATACGTAGTCATGGAAGTTTTCAGGTATCTGTGCTTCACAGAAATATCTAAAAATGCAGGTCCCTGAACCACTGCCAGCCTCCCGTTTCAGCTGTGGATGGCAATCCAGTGTGCTGTGTCTCAGGGCAGAAGGTGTGTTAAGAGACAGAATAAGGAGCTTTTGAGCCCAATAAAGGGTCTCACCCAGTTTACAAATCAAAGGAGTAAACTTGCGTTCTCTGGTTAGTGAGAGCAGAGATTAAGAACTGATAAACCCCTTGCTTATGTTTTACAAAGCTGGGATTTTATAATGCATTATTATGAAAACAAATATTCCATTCCAGACTAAGACAACAAAAGGAATAAATAAGGCAATAGAGCAGCTCAGCATTTAGGTACCAAGCACGCCTACATCAAAGGCACCAAGTCCTGAACTCAGCCCCACTTGCAGTCTCTTTTCTGTTCTCTCCCCGAGTTCCTTAAATAATTCATAGCTCCTTCACTATGTTGTGCAGATTCATTAGTTAATGTTTAAAAGGCCTTTTTGAAGCTATTTAGTGCTAAGTGCCATCATTATACAGGTGGGCAGAGCAGCTGGAATAGGCACAAGGGAAAGATTTGTGGCCGAGATCAGCCACAAAGCAGTGAGAGAAGGCGGCTGGGATCTGCTGAGCTCCGATATGCAGCAACGATCCCGAGCGAACACACAGGTAAGGACTGAGTCCTGTAAGGAAGAGGAGCTGAGCACCCCCTGCTCCCTGCACAGCCAGTGAGGTTGCAGGCATTCACCAGGGATAATCGTGATTCTCAGCACTCACAAGGACTCAGCCCATAAAGACCAGAGCAGCCCACAGCAGAAGTCACCTGTGGGTGTCAGTGGTTACTTCCACTGGGAGAAGGTCGGATCAGGAGGAGACCCAGGAGTCACATCTCAGGTCCATCCATCTCTGACCGGCATGGCATCCCACTGCTCGTGGATATGCACGCTTACACCCTCTCTCCTAAACCCACCAGGTCCACGATGGGGACTGACTGCACCTCGGCCAGGTGCTGAGCACACCTCTGCGCACAGACCCCACTCAGCAGTGCCAGGGCTCCAGCACCCAGCRTCCCTGGCACCAGCTCTGGATGCAGAGCCCCCTCCCTCGGGATGAGACCACCCCCCCTCCGAAGGGCACAAAGAGGATCTCCCTCTGCCCACATTCCCACAGAGCTGGTACCTCCAAGACCCCCAGCCCTCAGCCAGATCTGGCGGAGTAGGAGCAAGTGCCAGAAGTAATGGAGGAGAGCGGGTCTGTTGGCCACACAGACACACGCTCCAAGCGTGGTCTTCCAAGCCCCATTTCCAGAGGAAACTGAGCCAAAAAGTCACACTGTTGTGCAACACTGCATAGAAAGGAGAAAAAGCAGCCAGCAGCACTGGAAACGAATCTGTGCAGGGACAAAAACTGATGATGAAGTACACAGGAGTTTGTAAGAACTCACTAATGTAAGTGATTAATTATATTGCTGAATACGCGTTGCCCAGACAAGGGGTGGCCTACAACCACAGCCAGCTGACCGCTCTCAAATCATATGCTGGAAAAGGAAAAAGAAAAAAAAGAGTGCTGAGCTGTATACTAGAAAATGTATTACTAAATGCCATGAACTTGCATTTCAAAGGAACTGCTGATTGTGAATAAATCCACCATATGGCTTTACAAAGCTGATAGTGCATTTATTTCCCAAATATAGCAAGATCAGCCTATGACAGCCTGTTTTTCTTTTATAATCCACATTAGAAAATTATTTAGAGTATAGTATCAAACACAATTTGTTGGGTTGCTGTCAAATCATCACTGGTGTAATACAGCTTTAGCAAAGCTGCCTGCAGAGAAGAGAAAGGTTAAACCTCAGACTATTGCTTTTGTGAACGTTTTCACTGAGTTGGCACACGTGGACTTGTGGCCCTTTGTGCCCTCTGCCCGCGCAGTAATTTGTGACATTCCTGGGTGGGTTCAGTGGAGAGAGCATACAAAAATCGAGAAGCTGCAGGCTGTCGCTGGGTATTTACCATCTGGTCTGCCAACCCAGGACAGCAGCTAAACACGCCTCTAGGTCTGATTAGAGCCACTGAGCTGTGCCTGTGGTTTGTGCCGAACGCAGCCCGTGGTGCTGGGGGAAACGCGCGCCCTCGCCATGGGCCACAGGCGGGAGAATGGATTCGGCAATCCCACCAATACACAGGCGAAGCTGTCCATGGTGGGGAGAATAGAGACAATTTCCCTGGTTTTTCTTACAGGTAGGTCAGCCTGACCATACTCACCATCCTGCCTTTCCCAAAAGTGCTTAAAATAACTCCATTTCAAGCCAGCCGCGGAATGCGAGATCTGTTCTGAAGCTCAGCTTCCCAGCCAGCTGCTCTCCCTCTCTCCCACTCTGAAGCGTTTCTAGCTGTGCAACCCTGCAACCTCAATCAGGTCTCTTCAGAGTGGGAGGGATGACAGAAGGTACCTTTGTGCTGATTGAAGCATTAACTAAATATAGATGACATGGGAACACTGGGAAGCTACAGCTGAACCCATCTGTAGTTAGTGAAATATAGTCACTTAACTGAAATATCTCCAGAGCCTTAGAAATATGCTCTTAATTCGGCTCTTTCTTTTGTTGGAGCTGGTTTGACATGCAAAATTRCAGGAAGCCTTAGCACTAGGCAGCCTGGAGACCGACACTCACGCTGGGATTGCTGATCAGCACAAGAGCGGGACGGGGAGCAACTTCCCAACACGAACTGGGGGAGAAGAAAAATAATTTTCAAAATCCTCTAACGATAGGGTGGAAAATCCACAATGATAAAAAAACCCTCTGCAACATTTTTTGTTATTAAAGAAAGCTGTTTCAGCTGCCTGTGGTGATTCAGGGGTGACATGATGCAGAGTGACCCGAGCCCCCAGGCACAAGGCAGGAGCGTGGTCCCCAGCCCCGTCCCAGCCCCAGGGTGCAGACACACCAGCGCTGGAGCGCAGCCGGAGAAGTGCCACACACCCGTCCCCTCCCGGGACAGGCGCCCGGTGCCCCGGCCTGCCAATTCAACGCGTGCTGGGTCGGGCTGCCACAGAGGCGGCAGGTTTCCCCAGGCAGTGGAGAGCTGGGCCGCACTCACGTTTACCTGTGCTCCCCGCGCTGCCATGTCACCTGAGAGCAARAGCCCTTGCCTATACCCGTTTCGGGGCAGGGCATGCTGCCCGCTGCAGGCACCCCCGAGGCCGGCTGCCAGCGGCAGGTTCGCCCCCCCCACYCCGTCCACTCCTCCCGCGGGGGGCAGCGGCGGTCTGGCTGGTTTGAAGCCACCAGCAAAGGCTGGATCGCACCGAGCTTCCCCCGGGCGGGCGTCCCGTCGGCGGTGCGGTGGGCGGCGGGGGGAGCCGTACTCCACTGCCGCATTCCGGTGTGGCGGGGTGTCCCCCGCGGGGGAAGAGGCGAAAGGAAGGAGTCAGAGCGGCCGGTGTCCCCAAAACCGCCCAGCGCACCCCGAGACGCGCCGCTGCCGCCTCCCGCGGGGCGCAGAGGGCGGCGGGGGGACCCCGCCCGGCGAAGCCGCCGCTGCCCCCCGCGGGACCGGGGGGCGCGCCGGCACCGATAGCGGCACGGACACCGATAGCGGCACCGACACCGCCCCCGCCCGGCAGCCGGCGGGAGCGCACCTGCCCCGGGAGCCGCCGGGACTCGCGGCGGGCGGGGCGCGGTGCCCATCCCTCGGCGGAGCCGGTCCTGCGCCCTCCGGGCCGGCCGCCGCCCGGCTGCACCGCGCCCTCAGCCAGCACCGGCACGGCCGGGGGGCAGGAGGAAGAAACCTGGAGGGATCTGGGTTACCCGGTGGGGCGCAGCGCCGTCCACAGCGGGTCACCCGGCTCTCAGTTCTGCCTGGCAAAACGGGAAGCAGGGGTCTCCAGCGCCCTGGGAAGGTTTCCTACAGCCTCTGCGTTTCACGCGATTTCCCCGTGAACAAATAGAAGGTACACTCTCCCAACCACACACGTTTGGTACACTCGATTTCCCCGTGAACAAATAGAAGGTTCGCTCTCCCAACAGCAGAACAAGCCGGAAAAGCCGACCTGTCCTTGCCGCAGACGATCCAACGTACGTGCGGCAAAGCCCACACCCCTACTGTGATTTTCTAAACGCGTTTCTGGTTCTGTGCTTGTGCATGCCCTTTCTCTGAGCAAAGGCTTCCTACAGACTGYAACAGCTCAGCAGAGCTGCTGGGCAGAACTTCAAGCTTGAGGCTTTTCCAGCTTTGTTTTTGAATAGGATTTGCCACTCTTCTTCAATTTGCAGCTAATAACATCACCCTAGCAAGTGTTCCTGTGCTGCAATAAAACAAGAGGACTTTATAACACTCAGTGCTTCAGTGGTTTCACAGGAGAGCTGCATGCTCTCCTAGAATCCGTTATTAGCCCAAAGAGACACCAGGGGGGCAATGGGGGCAATGCCCCTTACCAGCATCCAGGGCACCTTCTGTTTCTCCCCAGCTTCTCCAGTCCTCAGCCCTGCTGTTATTTGGTACAGAACAGAACCAACACTGCTCAGAGATGAAAGGTTTAGATGAGAGAGGGAATATCAACTCGTGGGAAAAAGTAAAATAGTTTGTCTCCAGTAAACAAGTGATAGCTCTTTTTTTCTTCCCCCCCCCTTTTTTTTTTAAAGAGAAAATACGCAGTTTCAAAGCCTAGAAACAAAGCTTCAGAAGAAAGCATATGCAACACCCTTAATAAGCTGTTAAAGTAAACGGCATGCAACTCTAATAACCACCTCACCTGGCAGCGCTAATCTAGATCCACCATTTCAACTGCATTTTAATTAAAACTTTAAAACCTCCGAACTCGGCAGAATCATCTCCTGCTCAACATCTGCTCCCACTTACTATAAAGAACTCTGTGGTCAGGGACTTTCCCATTCTTGGCCTTCCGGCATGGAAAGGGGGTTGCTGAAAAGCAAAACTTAAAAGGACAGACTGGTCCCAGTTTACTTCACCTGAACTGTACGGCCCCATGAGCCAGCCCACACAGCACCCTTATTCTGTGTCGATAATCACCAAAGTCTGATCAAAGACAACCCCAGGGTCTCAACACGAGTCCCGTGGGACTGCCCGCAGCCTATCCAAAGGGAACCAAAGGCAAAACCTGAATGACCTGTGTTTATTCAGATAGCTCAGAAGGGTCCCAGTAGGATATGAAGATTAATTCCTTTCAAACAGCAGCCCAGGAGAATTTAAAACCAAATTCAGTCCCACTCCCTACCCAATAGCTTTGAGAGAATACAAATGAGGTCATGTTTTAGCCTGGGAAATTAGTGCAAATGCATATTCTTTTGTAATAATAAAAGCTGATCTCCAACTCAGGCCTTGTCTGAGCCTAAGAGCTACTAGGCTGCCTTTTTTTTTTTTTTTAAAAAAGAAAACCTACTTCAGCATAGTCATATCCTTTATGGCTGTAAACTTACAGTAGTGTAAGATCATGTGAGGGATCATGGCCTCAATATAGAAACGTTAATACTATCAGAGCTTATTTACAGATACAAAGCACTTTTATGTTGCATTAAGAGGTTTAGAAATGCCACTGGCTAGAATTAAAAAAATTCCACCCCTAACTGATGAGAGCATCGCGTGCAGCTTAGACCTCTGTCCTTGTTTATATTGGCTTTCAGCAGGGCCTGCAATTAGCTCCCAGCTCAGAGCCCAGTGTATGCGCAGAGGCAGGAACCACTCTTACCAGGGAGTGGCAAACCTGCTCCTCCAACCGAGGCAGCCAGCACAGAGCTCAGTGACAGCAGCGCATCACAAGGGAAGCCGGCAGAGGATCTCTCCTGGTCAAGGTGTAGTTATTATCCACAGGAAATCAAGAGAGATGTTTACACAGAAGATGTGGCAAGGATCTGCGGGGTCCTGGAGGAATCCCGACTGCAGCGGAGCTGAGACAAGAGCAAGGATGGACCGGCTGCGGGGCAGCTAAGGAAGGTGATGCAGTGCAGCTGGGGGCTGCTGGCGTGGATGGAAGAGGCTCCCTGCTGCCAACCCAATGACCAGCATTGCTCCGTTGGCCGGCTGCCTTCCCAGTCAGCCCAAACTGGCCACGGCCAAAGCAGCATCCCCAACTCACACACTGTGTCTGGGCTCTTCTGGGGCTGAGACCACAAAAGGCAGTTTTTAGTTTTCTCCAACATCTGCTTTTTGATGCAGTCTCCTGGGCCCACAGCACTATGTGCCGTGGACGGTGGGGTAGGTACCATTTAGAAAATGCAAGACATGAGATCAGCCCCAGCGTGCCCCAAGAGCTCACCTCCCACAGCAGAGGTTGACCCTGCACCAGTATGCTGCAATTGGATTCTCAGAGTGCAGGGAGAAGCTGGGGAACGATGGCAGCAGCCGCTGGTTTTCCAAGTGCCTGGCCACTGAGTACTAGAAAGCCAGAGCATAACCCCTATCCCTGGGCTGCGAGGTGCCACGCTCCTTCTCCTGGCCTCCTCCTCCCACCACGGTCTCTGGTCGGGCATCCATCCCCTGCAGGCATCCATCCACCCACAGCCCAGGCCAGGGGGTCCTCTCCTGTCTGGGCAATCCTTGCTGCTTTAGGTGACACAGTGAGAAGGCTCGGGGAGGGATCTCTTGTTTCTTCCCTCTCTGGCATAGGGAAAGAGCTGCGGCTCCCCAGAGCCAGAGTCATCCCTCTGGGGACACCAAAAGAGCTGGAACATGTCATCAAATAACAAAGCACAGAGGAATTATCCAGAGCGAGTTTTCCCTCTCATCTTTGACTCCCTGCCCTTTAAAAGACAAAATTTAGCATTTCATTAAGGAGAGAGACTTCAAGCTGAGTTCTTAAGGAAACAATAACATCTTTTAAAGTGGCTTGTACACTTTTTCCCCACTGAAAGCGCTCTGAGAGCATCACCATTCACACAAAAAAAACACGGATCTTACTGTTACTCTATTCTGTGGCAAAAAATTATACTGAAAGAGTGTAATTGCAAGAAGAAAGCTCTGTATCTGTGACAGCTGAAATAGCCTTCTTCCTCTTTTTTAAATTCCTGAAGCTAGTAGAGAGCAAAATAAAACCCAGTAAGTATATATATGAATAATGAAAACGTTATTTTTTCCTAAAAGGCCTTGAAATGGACAGAGTAAGAAAAAATGCAAAGGAAATGCAATCAGTGCAGCCAAGGAAAGATATTTTGAGCTCCTGAGTTACAACAACAAAAATGCAGGTGCACCAATCATTCCTAAAGGAGAAAACCAACCCATCTGCACCACTGATATGCCTAAATACCAGTAACTGAGTCTGGCAGCTGTAGAGCTGGGCATCTTGCCATTTTGTGAGCAGCAAGCCTGCTATCAGAGCTCCCCCATCATACCCAGCCAGGACAAAGTTTATAATTTCTCGTATTAAAGAAGTCCAGAGATGTGCCCGYGGCTCTCCCTTCTCTCCGGCTGCAGCACATCTCCCACCTCACGCCTGGCACTGCAGGAGAAGCTGGGTAGTGCTGTGTGATTTACCTCCTCCAAGTAAACAGGAATGAATGAAGAGAAATGGATGTAGCAGAAACCAGGCCTTAAGCTCACTGGGAGGAGAAACAGTTTTCACATAGCATGCTTCATTTTGACGTTATGCCTAGTATTTCGGATAGGGAATTTGCCTCTTTTTCCCCTAGCAACAATCCATTTCTTCAGGGCCGCACAAAATTAACCTCATTTACTGTTATGGAAAGAACAGACCAGGCGGTTGGATTCCTGCACATGGTGCAAGTTCTAATAAATGTAAGAACTGAGATTAGAGCAAGTCTGATGTTCTTCACTAAAAAGCAAGGGTTGATATGGCATTCAGTCTGAGAAATTAAAGAACAGCTAAATCAGGAAATGCAATTATTGTAGAAAGCTCAATCTTAACTCAGTGTTCTCCTCCATCAGCCTTAAACTAATGGCCTCTCTTCATGTAATTATAGACTATTAGTTACACCAAACCATATTTGCATACTTACACAATCTTACTGTACCTCTAATGCACATACCATTCTGTAGTATTAACGCTGCTTCAAATTTAATGTATGTGGGTTTTACTCCAGGGTAATTCAGGACTTCAGTGAAGCTCCCAACTGCTGGTGCCTGATTAACTCAGGTCGAAGCCATAGGAATGACTCACCAGAAAAATAAACCCACTTGTGGTCAACACAGCGGGGACAAAACTGACAGGCTGATGGTAAGTACAAGGGTCATCATAATAACAAAGTTAAAGTCTTCAAAAAAGAACGAACAGAAAATTGGCTATTTTAGGTTCACTCCAGGTCAAGGATTTTGGCTGTGGGGTCCTGCCATCCTGAGAGCTTTCCAGCATCCAGACCAGGGTTTGCTCTGCAAAGCATCGTGCAGAGACCGAGCGCAGCCAGAGGAGCCAGCTAGCCACCAGCCAGCTGGTCCCTGCGGCTGCTCCATTCCACTGATGGTTTAACATCTGGGATCAGGAGCTTTAAGACACATTCTGAACAGTTCCCAAGCAGACTTTCTTTCACTTTGTTAATTGGCCTATTCCACTGATCTAAATACAGTAAGAGGTAAAACCTGAACGTACTTTCTGTGGTCACAGAGGAATCCACTGTCGGAGCTTATGAGGAAATAATTATTTTTATTTTTTACATGCATCACTCAAAAATATTCCAAAGGCCAAAAGCGTAGCCTAGAGGTGCCCCTAAGGTAAAGAGCTTAGTTTTAAGGTGCCTCTGGCTGAGCTTTCATGTTAAGGACCCCTAAAAAGCTAACCCTCTAGCTTAAAGGCACCTTTGAGCTAAGCTTTAAAATCAGCTCAAACATAAGTGATTAAACATCCCAGCCTTCGTGTCACCTCTGCTGAAACCTCCAAAAATGCTAGTGCAAAGCCTGGGCACAAACTGAGAAATGCAGAAAAATAGAAAACTGTAAAAGGCTTCAAAGAAAACAAAAAAATAGTTACCTCGGGGCTACTTAAACACAGGAATTGCTCCACTCTTTGGTAGCCTTTCTGAGCCAGGGAACTATTCATACAAATACTCTGGGAATTACTGTAACTTCAAAATCCTTTATTTTCACAGAAAGTATATTTTGGTCTTTCAAGGACGCTGAATCTTGTGAGTATCAAGCTATTCAGGAAATAATTAGTCTGCTTAAAGATAGGTTTCATTATTTAGTGTATTTTTTCACTAAAACAGTATTTAATTTTGAGCTAAAAGTCGGTTTCACTAACAGCACCGATTACCTGAGTGGTGCTTGTTGCTTTCCTTGCCATTGAGAAATTTATAAATCAGATACTAGACAGTCTGAACACTTAGTATCAATAAACTAAAGGTGAAGGTATTCCTAAAGCAATAGATTAACTTCCCTAGAGTAATCACATTAAATGAACCAAGTTAGCTCCAGGCATCATACACCAAAGCAGACGCTGTATGACCTTTTCTAGCTTAGCCTTTGAGAGAGCACAGGATCTACGTTTGTAAAATGTATTTGCATATGTTTGTACAAGCTTGAAGAGGAGCAGAGCCCCCACACACCTGAGTACAAGGAGGTTTACAAGGACACGTGAGGACTTGCCACGTCCTCCAGGCAAGTCTGGCAGACTCGAGCAGCATCACAGTGCTAACGCATTCAGCAACAGGCTCATAACGGGCAGTTGTGCTTTTTCCATGACTCCCACTGCCCACAGAGGCGATGAAGCCAAATCTGAGATGCCCCGGGGTCAGGGAGACACAGGAGCTACTTAACAGAAGACGGAGGAGTTGCTGTGACTTATCAAGCAGCAGAGATCAGAATTAGTCCGTGCCCTCCCTTGGTCTCTGCACGCGCAGCCTGTAATTTGGAAGTACACGGAATTTCTGAAGATCAAATGCAGATACACTTTCTGTTTAAACTCCCTGCAGGACAGACCTAAACTTCTGGCAGGAGGAGAGCTCACTGCTGCTGACCGAACTCCCTGCAAATTCACATCTGGTACAGCAGCAGCAGCGGGCACTGCGCTGGGACCGGGCTGACAGAGGGCTCTGCCCTCTCTCGGGGTATGATGGGGATCGGGGACAAGGGCTTTCTGTACCCAGCGGCAGGGTGGACCAGGGCTGCACCGCGGGCTGGTGCCCACCCTCACCACGGACAGTCACTGCCCTGTGCCTCTGCTGCAGCTGCAGCTCAGGCAGAGCCCCCCCGGGCACGGGTGCCAGCCATTCTTCAGAGGCCTTGAAAGAAACATTCATTTTCAAATACGCGATATTTACCCCACTGATTTTTTTTAAATCTATTTATTAAACTGCCTTTCCATTTCTTTTCCTCTGCTCAGCAATATGGCTGCTCTGCGCTCAGCGCAGCTCCCCAGGGTAGCTGTTCAGAAGGACAAACAGCTGTATGCTCAGGCCAGGCCGGCAGGCTAAAGCAGGGAAGGTGTGAGCGGTGTTACCAGGGCAGCTGCCGCCGGTTAGTAGCGCTGACAGCACAACACACGGAGCACCCATGGAGGCCCTTCGAAGGCGGACAGACTGCCTCCCTGCCAGCGGTTCTGCTGGTGACACAGGAGGGTCCCAGCGCGCCGGCTCGGCACGAAGGCTGCACAGCTCCCGCCTGCCCGGCCCTTTTGGGAGCCCCAAGCATGTCCCCAGGAGCCCAGCCTGCGCAGGCACCACTGGACTCAGCTCCGCTCCCACCGGGAAACCTGGACCGGCTCCACCAACTGCCTGCAACCACAGCAGATGTTACATACCCACGGAGCTGACCTGGCCACATCAGAGAGAATTCCTTGTCCTGGGCATGCTTTTTAATTAATCTTACCCTACGTGTTAACACTAAAAGGCGTACTGAAGATTGAAGATTCTTCCCAGAGGAAAAGAAAGTAGGGAAAACGACAACAGCTTGGCTTTAAAATGAAGTTTTCAGGAGGGTGGAGGTGAGGAAGGCTGACAGCTTAACCCTTAACAAACCTTCATTTTTCACAGTCTAGGGTGTTAGCTGATGCAGCCATGACTATCTTCAGCAATACAGAAACTCACGACTTCAGCCAGAATTCCTCTGCTGTGCRTAGAAAACTCATTGCAGTGGAGGGCACAGATGCACTGAAGAGCACAAACTGAATTTAAGTTAACAGCAGCATTGGCCCAAAGGTCATACAGACGCCAACAGATCAGCAGGCTGCCATACAGTAAATATACAAAATGCATTCTCTACTAAGGATGGATGATTTTCTTAGTTCCAGTACCAATTCCCTTCCTGGCTATCCCACACTAAGGGAAAATAAAAGGGCCCAACAAGAGTAATAAGAGGTTCAGAAAGCTTCATTTGTAAGGACAAGCTCAGACAGGGAATTTAACTGAACGAGACTAGATACAACATCACGATAAAGCCAATGCTGAGCAATTCTTCTGCAGGCTACATAGTGGAGACTGGAGAATCATTTTAACTTGCAGATAGTTTTGTTAGAGATAAATGAACATGAACCATGAAGACAGCTCACCACTAGAACTGATTACCAGCAAAGATAGCAATTTGGCATCCTTAGAGGATTGAGACGTGTTTGACAAGAACCTATTAAGCATCTGCTTTGTTAGAGCCTGCTGCAAACAGAAAGGTGATCTAAGAGACCTCCCTAGCTCTTACCAGCCCTCCAGCCACTCATCACTTCTCTGACTGTGTATTTCCATGCTAACTGTAATAATGATCACTTAAAATCACTTAAATATTGTCACTTAAATCTTGGGAGAAGCAAGACGGCATGATGGTTTTCTCCTGTATATCTCCTCCCATTCAAAAATCTCAAATTGATTTATTAATTCATTCATTGCTGAATTAGAAGAGCCTAGAGACCAGCTAGATGGGAGTAAGATTCCAGACCAAATCTGGCATGGATGAAGATCTTTTATAAGAATCCCTGTACTACATCAATACTACCAGTAAGTACAGGTAATCCCACTAGATGACTCCCCCAAGGGACTTTTCAATGCTATTTTTTTGATTCCTTCCAAAATGCTGCTAAGAAATCTACCCATGTTTTCTTCCAGCCTTGACCCAATACTTCGATTTTGGAGGAATGTGTGAAATCCCAGACTGCTGTGCCAGCAGTCCCACTGAGCACAGATCGGAATAGGTGAAATATCAACAATACCATCTCCCAGGAAAGCCAGGGATCCCAGTAGAAGCACCAGATGCACAGCCAGGAAGGGCAGCGAGTGCAGGCACAATGATAATGTAATAAAGCCAGTTGACAGTTGAGATGTTAACTAGCGAGACTCAGACCCAGATCATGGCCTGTGGTAACTGTACAGCCAGCCCGTTGTTTTTAATTTCTGCAGCTGCGATTCAAGACCTTCCCGTGCTCCCCCCACCACTTGTTGTTCTCCAACATGAGTCACATTTGAGCAGTATTGCGCCTTTCACATCTGCATCTGACAGCAGCTAGGATGAAACATGGCAGGGTTTCAAAGCCCTTCATTACCAGCAGCAGCTCCTCCCTGTTCGTATCGCACACACAAACCTGCTGTACCCGTTGTGCACTGTCTCAGTTTTGGGTATGTTGGACATAGGAAGTTTTCTTTTATTTCTATGTTTTCTATTTCCCATGCAAACAGGAATGTTTTCTATTTCCCAAGCAAACAGGAATCTATCCACAGTACAGCATGAGGCTGTTTTTTCCCCCCCATGAGAAAGAAAACCAGCCAGCATCAGAATTCCACACCAATGATTACAAACCTTGTGGTTGGCCTACTACTGCTCGTAATGCACTACCGCCGTAACTTTCTATAAGCTACTGATTTAGTCATCCTAAATTATTTGCATAAATAAAGAATGTGCAGGAATGAGCTGCAGAGTAATACCAAGCTCCTGGTGGACTCTTCAAAGCAAGAAATACTGAGACTTTTTGGTGCAGAACAGTGAGTTTATTGCTTATATCAGTACTGCTTGAGCCTACTCACAGCAACGACTGAACTCCAAACCCTTGACCTAACGTGACTTATGCTCAGTGGACACTTTTTCTTTTGGTCCTTCACAAAAGTACATGGGAAGTATAAAAGAAGTGCTAAAGTTTCTTATTACATTGTTATGGTGATTAGAGTTAATAAAATAGTACAAAACCTATAGCATATATTTGTTTTGAACAGAGCTTGAAAGTAGCAGTGCTTCTTTGACATACACCACCTAAATGTGTTTTCATTGTATTGTCCAGATTTTTAGCATTGCAGTATCAAATGTACATCATTATTTTTCTGTTACAATTAAAGAATTGTACCTAGACCTTAGCAGTAAATTCAGATAATGGATAAAGTACTTAATATTACATAAAGATTAATATTTAAATAATGCCTATCCATTGCAATGTCAGTGAGTGAACTGAAAGCAGACGCATTTGTATTGTTTGCAGTTTTGTATCCGCACCAAACTAACATACTATCGCACAGAGATCCCACAACTGCAGTGATGAACAGCTACACTTATCAGCGTGAAATACAAAATGATTCAAGACCTTCAGCCTAACTCAATGTCAACCAAATTTGGAAAAATTTGGAAGTTACTGAAAATGTATTCAAGTTGTTGGCCTGTCAAATTAGTAATGCAGTTAAAGATCTCCTATACACAATAACAGATTTTAAGGATAGGAAATAACTATTACATATCTAAACACCAATTAAAGTATCCAAAAAAATACATACTTCTGCAGAACAGCCAACATTTCAAACCCTGCTCAGAAAAGTGCACAAAAATACATTTCTGTTTTAATTCTGGAAGAAAAACATATGCATGACTCAAAGTTTGGCGATTGTATGACCTCAAAGAACTCACTTCCCATCTTTGTGCTTGCTTCCTTGTCTGCAGGAAAGGATATTGTTTTCTTTATTCAAAGGCTTTTTTTCTGAAGGTTACTTAGCTAAGGATTTAAATGATCTTTGACATCCTTGAGCTGAACATGTTGCAGAAATAAAAAAAAGTTTGCATTTAAAAAAACAGGCAGTAATTTTGATCAGTATATACGTATTCATTCTGAAGTGTTTTATTTTGTAAACGTACATCCCAAGTCTGCTAGCTGCTGCAGCCTATCCACAGTTCTCAGCAAACCTGATACTAACACATACATACTTCTGTTAAGGCACCAGTCCCTCTGTCATTTAACCCTTTTTCAGCAAATAATAAATGATAGAAAGCCCACAGTGTACATTCCACATCGAAAGATATATTTGGATCAATTTTCAGTGCACACACCACTGCGAGAGCAAGGCAGACCCAAATACCTGTTTTGCATCTAAAGTAATAGATCAAGAAATGCTTTTCTACAGCAATATTCCTCATTCAAATACAGTTCAGGAGTGGCAATCAGGGTCCAAAGGATAGTATTGTGGGCTCAAATTCTGCCAAACTGCTATTACTCAGCCAAGCAATAGGCATACCTTTAAGGTCAATGGGACACAAGCCTGTGTTCCTACATGCTGCTGAGCAGGACTGAATTCAAACATGCGACACTAACCCCATGCCTGAATGCATCACCGAGCTGTGCTATTAAGGCCCAAGTAGTCAATATTTTCAAAAGATCTCAAAACACACATGCTATACTATACTGCATCCTAAGCCACACGCCTTGGTATGAGGAGGACTGGCGTTTCTGGACAACAGCATCAGGAGTGTGATGGCAACAACAGGTCACACAAGAGAAGCCAGCATGTCGCCTGCACAGCCACACCACGCCACCTAAGGCACTTCACTTGCACCAGCTTTCTCCAGATGCACCCTCTCCTTCCCGTTCATTACCATAATCCCGCACCTCCACAGTAACGATAAAGACGCTGGATCATTTCCATGGGCACTGCCAGTCAAGGACTGTAACTTCACAGCAAAGCAGAGCCGAACAACAAACCAGTCTGTGAGGAAATAAATGAGAGTTCAGCTGCAACTTTCTAAAACCATTTCATACGCAGTGCCAGAAGAGGATAAACAAGTGTACTTGAATTTCAGGTTTATTATAGCTTGGTGCACAGTCTTTGTTCTCTGTTCCAGGCTCTTTGCTGACCTAGACCTCTCATTTACAACTCTGGGAATTTGGGATGAACAAAGAAGAGAATTCTTACAGTGAGGTAACAGAGAATATATCGGGATTTCAGGTTCCGATCAGGACAGAGCCGGGATCAGAAGGGTCTTTGGAGGAACACCTTCGCCAGGAAGGCGTGAGTACAGAGGGTGGTGCAGGGGAACGAAGGAGTTTCTCCTCTGGTTAAGAGGGACACCTCTGCCAGGCCAGGGGAGAAGAGAAGCCTTTTCTCTTTGACAGGCTCAGCCGTCCTGTGCCTTCTGTCTGTCTGCAGAGTAAAGCCTGGCTGAAAGACTGACCAGGGCAGCATCTGACAATCTGGTCCCTGAGGCATCGCAGCTTCACCCCGTGAATAGTTCCAGCCATTTGTGAGTCTGCACTCCACCAAGACTGAACCAGAGATACCAAATCGCAACTTCATCACTTCAAAACATGGAGGTACGAGCACTAGATCCTGCTCCTGCTGCACATCGTATATTGAGGGTTCTTGTATGCTACATTGGCCTTTTTAGCCACTCCGAGAGGACCGAGGCAGGAGTCAGGCTCTTACCTGGGTTCTCTTCTTGGTTCTGTTAGTGATTTAGCCTGTAACAGAGTCATTTAAACTCTCCAGACCTCAGTTTCACCCCAAGTTAATTATATGCATCTGATAATTGGTCTGAGAAACAGTCCTGTACAAGTTTCTTTCCTTATATATTGTTTGCAATGGAGAAGAATAGATAGCACACCGGTGTGGCGTTCTTTCTTTAATTCTTTTTTTTTGTCTCAGTAGTCTCATATGACCTCCCCTAAAACAGCAAGGTCTGCTTCTCCATTGAATTACTTATTCCAGTAGAACAATCCAAAAGTTACTTATTCAGAACATCTTAAGGAGCTGTGCCTTTGGACAAAGTCAACATGAAAACAAAAGAAATCTTCAGAGAAATTTTCAAAGAAAGAACTCCAGAGTTAGTCTGAGTTATCTATTGGGATAATTTTATCTGCTGAGAACTTCAGAGAAAATAAAATAATAAAAAAAAGTCCATACCATCTGCTTGGACTAAAATATAGCAACCTAAGTAGATATAATAATTTAGCCTGGAGTGTCATCATCTGCTGCCCAGTCCTTCCTGCTTGATCCTTCCACTCTGTATCTTCAGCCTTACAACATTCTTGGTCAAGGCATCAGGAGCCGTGGCAAGGTACTCCCCACAGCGCTTCTTTTTCACTAGATACACACAGTGGGCAGAAACTGAAGCCAATCATCTCGAAAACAGCCGTAAGCATACATCCCTACAGTGTTCATCTGGATTTTCCCACTGCTCACAGATAAGGTTGGTAATTCAGTCTATGCACACAGACTCAAATTAGATGAATGAGTCTGTAGAAAGCTGGGTGACAGGAAGGGTGTTTTTCCTCATTAACTAACTCTGGTTAGGGCACATAAGGAAAATCGCTGTGGTTCCACATAGGGGAGCAGCAGTGGTGCGAAATTTTGATCCCACAGAGCTGTCTGGACGACTGCAGATGATTCACAGAACTGTCCGATAGTTCACACACAGTAAACGCGCAGAGTCATATCACACGGGGTTATAAATCAGCATGAACAAGCACTCCCTATGGGAGAAGTCCCACTGAAGTCTCAGCGAACACAGACCTGATACTTTGCATTCCTACCAGAAAATACAAAGTTCAAACACTGCTGAGAACATTTCGTTTATCCCAAATACCTGCAGAGCTGTTTTGCCGAGACCTGAAAACAGGCTTTACTGAACAAGGGAAAGGGCACAGGTAACCAAACACTGGCAGTGCTAGATCTGATTTTTTCCTTTTCTTGGGAATATACAGATGAATTAAAGGCCACATTTACAAACGACATAAACCTGAAAAACGTGCAGCACCATAACTAGAAAGTCTTCCTTAAGCCAGTCCTGCTGCTTGCTTATTTGCACAATTAGTGCAGAGTTAACAGTAAACCAAGAAGCATTGATAGGAATAAACGAAGTCATTTTCTGCTAAGCCTTCAGACGCCCCCCGAGCCTTTTTTCTGCCTTCTCCCGTGATAAACAACAGCCTAGTAAGAGCCGCTTCCCCTGCTCCCTGCGAGGGGAGGCGGACTCCGGCCCAGAGGGGCTCTGCCCGCCAGCCCCGCGCGGGGCCGCGCTCCCCCCAGACCCCCCCCCGCGGCGCGTACCTTCCGCGTGGCAGCTGGAGGAGAGGATGGCGCTCGGCGGCCTGAAGATGTAAGGCAGATAGCGCGAGAAGCATTTCATCTTCCAAACCCGTAATTAAAAAAAAAAAAAAAAAGGGAAAAAAAACCAAAAAAAGCTAAAAAAACACTAAAAAAATAAAGAGGAAAA
>JAYKAV010000001.1:381384-470599 GCA_035582835.1 Phoebastria nigripes
AAAAAAAAAAAAAAAAAGGGAAATAAAACCATACAAAGCTAAAAAAACACTAAAAAAATAAAGAGGAAAATAACGCAACCCCTCCTCAATCCATGAGGATTTTCCGGTGCCCAGGCAGCCTACATGGCAGAGGCGGCGGGGGCTCGCTGCTGGGGCTGCCTGGCTGGGAGAGCCGGCCGGCCGGCCCCCATGCTGCCGCCCCGGCGGCCCCGGCCCCGGCGGCAGAGCGGAGCGGAGCGCTCCGGCCCGGCCGGCACCGCCGCTGCATCGGCTGAGGCGCGGCCGGGATTGCTGACTAAGCCCGTCCTGCCTGCGAACACACCCCCGGAGCACCGCGCCTCGGCCGCCCGTCCTCGCAGGGAGGCGCAGACCCACCGCCCCGCAGCGGCCCGAGCCCCGGGCCGGGCGGGCAGCCCCGCGGCCGGGGGCGCCGGGAGGGAGGCTCCGCGGTGCCCCAGCCCGCTCCGCTCCGCGGCAGCCGCGGCGTTTGGCAGCCGTTTGGCAGCGCTGACTGCCCCAGCCGTCAGGAGCGCCGGCGGGTCCGCTCCCGGCGCAGTGCAGCCGGCGGCGCGGAAGCGGCCGCACCTGAGAGCGCTGCCCCTGCCCGGGGAGCCGCAGGCGGGCAGCGGCCGTGCGGGAGGGACGTGTCACCAGGTGAGAAAAGTAAGAGCTGGAGGTAATTTATGTTTTTAAACTCTGGTGCTCTCCCAGTGCGAAACCAAAGCACAGCCTAACAATTTCTGCACTGAGAGATTTCTAAGGTACCACTGCAGTTACTGACCAGTGGCATTGCCTCTGTGGGTCAGAGCAGCCCGAACCCGAAGGGCTGCGCAGCTCCGCTCTCTCAGCCCTCGTGCATTCAGAAAGCACTTTTAGACCAGGGGGTAACCAAAAGACACCAGAAAGGCACCTACAAACCACAGTATGCAAATTAAACCATAGAATGAAAACACATTTTGCTATATTATGGATTCTTCTGAGGCAGTGCTCTTAATTCAGACTCTCCACCCAGTTGAACCTGCAGCATTTAAGAAGTGGAACGGATCTAGATCAATATTTCTAATGCTTTTTCAATTGCAACCCACTCTTTAAGGCAGAAATCCCTCACAGCTAAGTGCACTCCAAACTCGTTCTGCCACGGCCTGCTCAGGTGCGCATAATGGAAAATATCGCAGTATCAAGAGGGCAGGTTGGAAGGAAATAATGTGATAAGCTGCTGATGCTCACACCCCCTGTTTTTCTGCTGTTTAATTACTCTATGGACAAGTTTTTGGTTTAGGACCAAACCACTCACCATTCTTGCCTGCTGTTGTTACCTCGTGTAGAGCACTGGGTCATTTTGCTGTTTGGTTTCATCATCTGGCTGCAGTCTTTCTAATTTTGCTGTCATTGGCAGATGACAGCATGATTACATTTATACCAAAGAGATGCAAAACACCTGTGCTAATGAAGAGAGAAGTTTTTCATTTCACTTTAATATCTTTATCTTTATTCAAAATACCCTCTTTGGATGTGGAAAAAAAAAACCCAGGTCTGGGCTGCAAGCAATGCAAAGCTTTCCTGCTTAGAGATGATGGCTTACTCTGATTGCATCACACAGAAGTGAAGGCTGAAGATTAAGTACTATTGTGTATCTCCAGTCTATCCCAGGAAACAAGATATGAAATAAAGAGACAGTATTTTATAAAGCAGTCCTCATGGAAAGTCACCTTATGTGTTCATGTATGACTCGCACAGTAAGATTATTTAATATACTAGCCTGGAAATATAAATGACACTCTCTGAAGCAAACACTGCTGTTTAACTGCACCCAGAAACTACATTCAGGTTTACTTGAGAAAGTGATGAATGTCATCTCCGGCTGAAATTACAGAGGAATGTTAGGTGCAGTATGCATAATTAAACCACATCACAGACGTGAAAACTGCAATTACATATCTCTAATGATCACAGTGGCTCAGTTACCACTGTCATAAGAGTGTACAACAAAACCTGGAAAAGAATGTGAATTTCCAAGCAGCTAGTTGAACTAATATTCTGGAGCTGGGATGCCTTTAGAGAAGGCTAGGGCCACCCCTAAGTTAGGCCAGCTGAAGACAGCTCTGGAGAAACCACCTTCTACAAAGGAAAAAAGAGTGTCTTACTGTTCTAGTTATGACCTTTCCTTTCTCAGCACACAGCTTACGCTCTGCATGTGCAGGTGCGTATCGTGAGAAGAGGGCAGCACACCCTGCACTACCTGAGGATGGCATCTTCAGAGCCACGCTGCCGTACCACAGACATGGTCATTCACTGGGCACAGACCAACCTGCTCATTCTCCAGCGTGGATCTCCACACCAAACGATATCCCACTGCAACCCAGATCCTCACGATCACAGCACTGGGCTTGTGTAACTCACTCCGGTAGCAGAGAGCTGGAAGTTTGTTCCACCACTGGCACTGAACGGATGAACTGAACTGTGAGGTATTGACGTGCCTGCTGTTCCAGGAAGGGAGAGGAAAACTGACGGGTCCAAGACCAGTTCAAGTCCCTCAGCTGTCCAGACTCAGCTCTCTTTGGTCCTGTGCTTAAGAGCCCAGAAAGAGACTTGCCCCAGTTCTGCTTAAAAGATCATCACTATGGCTTCAGGAAGAGGACTGTATTTCCTCCTAAACCAGTCTCTCTCCTCCCTTTATGCCTTTTTAACTATTTATATGGCATCCCTGTAGTTTCTGTGTCTGTCTGTATCACCTCCTTATGGATGTATATATAGATCACAGAGAGTCAGAGGTTATGTGAGCCTCTGGAATAAAAATTATCCACACAGAGCTGTGCAGCGACTTGCTTCAGGTTTACCCGGGAACTCAGAGTCAGCTTGAAACAGAAGCTGTATCTGAGACCTACTTGTAGGACTGAAATCTGCAGATACTGTGCCTCTCTTCCACCATGTGTATGGATGTAATAGATTCCATTGTACATGACAGAAAAAATATTTTTTCCACTTAAAAATAGAAATTAATATTCCCTAAGAAACAGATTAATTCTACCTCATTAAAATCATGTACAAAAAAAAAAAAAAAACACCAAACCACTAAATTATCTTTATTGTGGCTTGGATCTATTTAAGTATTTATACTCAGTTTTTATGTTCCATTAACAAACTGAGTTTCACTTTACATGCAAAAATCGGGATATATATTTGAGCTTAATTAACAAGCAACACAAAAAGGAAACCAACATGTAAGAACACAAACCAGGCTCTGAGCCAGCTTGGTGAGCCTGCAGACCATCATTCAACACTGAAATCTTTGATTTGGAGTTACTGGTTACACATTTGGATGACGTGGCAAACACAGGCATGTGCAAGCAGATGTAATAAAAATCTCAGACCCACTGGAAATGGCTGTTGGTCATGGAGCTTGCTAGGATCTGGTGACATTCCAATTGCAGAATATTCTAGACACCGGGCAGAACATCTGACTTCATTAGGACCATTTTAATTTAGCCATTACTATTTATGTGATATTCCTCCATTTGATAACTTTATTATATGTATGCTTTACACCTGTCTAATTTAATATGACCAAGATTTAAATACTGAATGCCTGGATCCCTAGTCTGAAGCACACAGCCCACATGCATGGCAGCCCCAAATCTCGTAAGGCTGCCCTTGCCCTCCTAACTACTGCAGCCACTGTGTGACTCCCCCTTGTGACGTGCCCTTCAGCAAGCGCTGAGGCAGCTTCCCTTGGCCATGGTAGTTCTACTCTGTGAATCTTGATGCTCAAGAGGACTAGAAGAAATTCCACCTCTTAAAATTTGCACAAATCTGTTTTCTACACTAGACTGCTAATTATCAATAGATCAAAATAAGGCAAGATCTCTAAAACTTGTTTCCTGTTAGTAGTAATGAAATATAGTTCAAAGCACTGTGGCACCACAATGGCAATCAGCAACATCATTTACTTCATATTTAACATTGAAATCAGCGTTTGTTTGAGCAGCTGAAAGATGTCCCAAGCCTCCCATCTATGCATAAGAGAGCTCAATCATTCGCACTGTTGTGTTAGAGTTAAAGGATCCATTACACCACTGGTTTCATCAGGACAAGTACTACACGCTGCGATACATATTCCAAGTTAAGGAAAGCAATGAACAAGGAAAGAACAAAATGAGAAAGTCTGTGTGTATCTCTGTTCGTGCGGCTTTACACGTGCATGGAGAAGAGCAAGCATATTATCAGAGAATTAATACAGAATTATTCTCAGCAAAACATTTTAAGTATCATTTGAAAGCCAGAATGACAATCCATCCTGCTGAAGGAGGCAGGCTCTTCTACATTTAAAGATGCAGAACATTGTAAACATAATAGTAACATCTCCTTTCACCTGACCGTACACAACTGCATGCATTCCAATAACTAATGAAACTATATTTTGTAAATTCAGGATGCTTGGATGTTACCAAGAGTTCTGAAGGTCAAAAATGTGCCACGAAGACTAGCATAAAAGTAACAAGTTATGGATAAACTTCTGATGAAGGTGAGGCCTCTGTGATATAAACACATTTATGACATGCAATTCATGTGTATGTATTTCTGTATCCACACACATACATATTCACATACAAACACAAAACCAGCGTAAGAACCAAAAGCCCAATCCCATACCTAAAATACTCTCCTGAGCTTTCTGCTCAGTTGTGGTGAGGCCATTTGTCCCTGTTGACCAGATTCAACAGACCAATATGATCACCTTTTTGTTACTGGTTTCACTGAATATAGCTTTTAAAGTATTATCTATCAACCTTTACTGTTCAGTGAGTCCAGGTTACCCCAAGAAAAAATTGCAGGGGTCCCTTCCTGTCATCACGCTTCTGGATTCCTCCAGCATCGAGTCTCAAATGTAAAAAAAAAAAAAAATAGCTTATAGCTTTCAGTTGATAACTGGTTACATTAAGAAAAGGATAGTGCGTAAGAAGAGGCAACCTAACATTTTATTAATCCTGAACTAGCAAACAAGTACTCTTGACCATTTAAAATTATTTTCAGATTCAACCGTAAAAGCTTAAACCACTTGTAAACATTTTTGCAAAAAACAACCTCAGTAAAAAAATGTCATGGCTTTAACCACAGTGGCATTTTTTTTCCCTAGAGATTTAACAAATTGTTAAATATTCTCCTGAGTTTTGTGCCCCACTGTTGTCTCTAGAGAATGAATGACACCCTCTTCTGCAAAAGCAGCATAACAGAGAACTGCCACTGAAGCGAAACAGATGACAGTACTCTAGGCAGAATCGCATTCCCACCAGGAGCAGAAGTCAGAGCTCTGCTGTCAGAGGCTGGGCCTGACTCAGTCCTCTTCTCAGTCTTACGAGACTGTGCTTTTAAAGAAAGCATCACACTTCAGGAAATACAACAAAATAGAAGAAATATATGTAATAGGCCAACTCAGTTCCTGCATTTATTATCTTAATATCCACATAAGGAGCTGTGAGCAGTTGCACTTTTAGCAACACTTTCCCAGGCATTGCTGCACTTGTTAGCAAACTCCTTCCCCAGCATTATTCTCATGTCCAAAACCATTCAGCTGGAGGGATGAAATGCTACTAGTAGTGTCTACACTCTGGTTTCAGGTAGAAAACATTGGCACAGTTCTGCCAGTGCAACTAAGGCTTGATGGGCAGCACCCTCACGTGCTATATTCCAGGTATCAGCCTGTCCATCGTGCGGTCAATCTGCAGTGTGATCCCAGAGCTCAGGTCCTCTGGTGCTCCAAACAAAACATGACAGAAATTTACATGCAAATGTAAAAGGTCACTGTAGTAACACAAACCAACCTGCTCTGCATACAGGAAGACAGGATTTCATCACTGTTTGTTTGGCCTCCCTACAGCACAAAACCATTGCCTATACTGGGAGGGTTAAGAGAAGAGGGATGTGATAAAGGTTTCAGTTATCCTTGAGGGATAAAGAACATATAGGGAATAAAGTGTGAAATGGAAAGAGAAAGGAATTAATGGATTACTCGGCAATGCAATAAGAGAAAGAAAGATGAAAGTGTGACATGAGAATAAGAAAATGTAGGAAAATGCCTGGTAAGAAGTTTAAATCAGAACAATCATAGGAAGAACAGAACTGAATGAATAAATTAAACTTTAAAGTCAGGAAAATTGAATGCATTTATTTCTTTTCAATTGTCCACGCTTTTGCAGTCCACATGTTGGCTAAATACCGAACAGATGTGCTTGCAGAGACAGAAGTGCCTAACTGATTGATGAGCACAAATCACCCTGAAAGCTACTGAGTGTGAAAGGGGATGTCTTGTGCTCCTAAATCCCCCAACTGCCTGCATCAATCCCTCCCACATAGTTACATACCTGTAGAAGTGTATGCACTGCAATTTATTTTAACTCCAGATAGAAGCATGAGCACCAAATTATACTTATGTTACCMAGAAACAGAATCTAACTGATTCCAGAAATGGATGTTATAGTGGGAGAGGCTGTCTCGTAATTCCCTGAAAAATTCTGTAAATAACAGCTGAAAACCAAAAGGAAATCTATTTCAAAGACTATTGATATGATTAAGCCATAATGCCTTCAAATGAATTTTCTGGATCAATAGCTAGTTTTAGAGACTCATCTCTTTCAAATGCGTAAGTACATAATGAAGGCAGAAATGAAAAGAGTGTAACTTAGCTCTTTGCCAGCGGTTTCCAACAACAACATGTGAACAACCCCCCTGCACACTGATTAGGCAAGATGTACGTGACAAACAAGTTCTTTTTGATCACAGCAACAACAGGAAAAATAAACTTACCTTCTGTCACCCCAATATCTATAGTTCCTTTTACTTGACTAAAGCACCACAGCACATCCTGCATGAGGTTTCCGAATCCTGCCAGGGAAACACATGCAGAAAGAAGGTAAGATATGATCACACTTGTATATAGCTTGTCCTTTTTTAAACGAACACACACACATGCACATACAAATTGGCACACAAATATCTGCAATCCCTGCATGAAGATAAATATTTGCTCACCTGGTATCATTCTTCCATACAAAGTGCAAAGCTAACACTGCAAAACTGAAAACATTATGCCCGCGTTATGAATTGCCCGTCTGTTTGTTTTCTCCGTACCATGGTAGGGCTATTTCGAAAACGGTGCAATTGGAGTCAGTCCCCTCCACATCACTGGCAGCATCACAGAAGAGTCAGGAGGCCCTGTAGTCACGGTCTTTGTCACAGCCTCTCTTCATCAGAATACTAATGCCCCCAATCATTTCCAGCACTGTTAAAGAGAGAGTGAAACAGAGAAAAAGAGAACTACTCTTACTACCACAGCAAAATTTTTTCCAATTTGTAGTCAGTGTAGTTGTGAACTGCTTGGCAATGAACCCAAGCAGAATGAAGCCGCTTTACAGCACATCATAATATTATAATCAAAATTTGCCTGGAATCAGAAGTGCACTGCAGTTGCTTTAAAAGAATACTACAAGCATTTCTATTATAAGGCATATTATTAAGCTGTAGCTCTCTCAACTGTGCTTGCTGCTGTAGCAATACTCTGTGTTAAGCCACTCTGAGAGAAATTAGGATTTTATCTACTGCTGCTCATTTTCTTGACAGCTCAGCAGAATTTCCCTTTCTGTAATGCAGTTTTCACTGTAGCACAAAAAATCCACTGCCTCAAAGGACAACTTGCTTCCTTTTATCCTAACACACATTTTATCTCAAAGCAATTTCCAAACATGAAGCAAGCAGCACAATGGAGCCATGAGGACAGGAAATACCATCTTACCCATTTTACACACCAGTGAAACATGGCACAGAAAATGTGAGTGTTTCGCAGTCAGCAAGTGTGATACTGGACTCAGTCACAGGGTCATGCTATGGGAGACTCAAAACTTGTTACTTCCCTGCAAAAGAAAAGGAAAATATGGGATTGGGAGATAATGCATAGCTGGAGATATAACTGAGTTAACGGGACTATCTCATGGCCTACCCAAATGTCTTTGTGAGATTTCTGTCTGGTTGTATTTATATCATGGTAAGTTTTTGTATATCAATACAGGTCAGTATATATCATATATATTAGAAGTAATATAATCATCTTCAATACATAATAGATACAAAGTCCAGAATGAGCTTTGTTGGATGATTCAAGCCAAATACAGGGGAAAGTTGGAGTTTTAAGAGTATGAAAACATCTGGAATCTGAGGGTATGAGACAGTTTGATAAGATTATGAAAGAATATTAAGTTTAGTGAGATTCATAACTTGAGATGTCCGAACAATGGGAACAGCTACAAAATATGACAGGAAGATGCAAAAAAAATGACATCTACAAAACCAGGTCTTAACATTATTGCATAAACTTGAATGTCTCATAAATTCTGCTAGAATATTTTAAAAGCAAGTAGACAACATGGTGGTTGACAGGAGCAGTATCATCATGCCCACAGCTCTTCTGTATTATTATCTAATTCCACTCAGATAAACTCCTCAAAGGAAAAAGGATTTGTGACTTAATATTCTTCCTCCTAGTCTGGGAGTCTGATGACACCTAACAAGTTTCTGAAAACAGGGATTTTTGTGTTTTCCAGTACCTTGGCTGCTCACAGGAGCAGACGTGGACAGGAGGACGGACAGGCAGCATGACACCCCCCGCGGTGGTTTCCTTACTGGCCGCTTGCCCAGCTCCATTCAGTGTTGTTTGCAGCTCTTGTTTAAGAAAAGCTTCTCAGTATCAGAGCACGGGTTTTTTTTCATGAAAAGCAAAAATGAGGTTTTAGAGGAATTATTTGTAACTCTCAACTTTCTCAAGAGCCCTGGAAAGTGACACCTTTGACATTGTATTTGCTGTGGTGAACGGCTGGGCTGCTGTGAGATCAACAGGCCTTCTGTCAATTCACTGGGCTGTGTTACGAAGCAGCTGTTAATACAAACTCTTCAGGCACAGTTTTAATTCAGATGACAAACAAAGGCAGTATCTAATATGGTCCTGCTTGCGTTTAGTAAGCCTTATTTTAATAGATTTCTACTGATAAAAATGCTTCCGATTATTTACAGCAACTGACGAGCCTGCACCTCTTCCAGCGAGAGGAAGGGCGAGAGGTCTACCCGTGCGCTGAGGGTTGGTTATTGTCAGTGACACCCGGCCCCCMGAGTTCCTGCCCTCACCCCGAGCCAGCCCACGGGCCCGGGTGAGCAGCCCTTGGCGGCGGCCACGGCGGCCTGACAGGAGCGGGCAGGCGTATGCGGCACCAGGGCTGCCGCGCCCGGACGCGCCATGGCAGCCTATCCCTCCAGATGAGGGATCAGGTGTTTAATTTTTCAGGAAAATGTCAACATTTCCAGGTGGGGGATTTTGCAGAAAAACCCATTTTTCGCTGCAAATCGCTTCCCGCTGAAACCTGGCTGCGGGCGCCCCGCCCCGCCCCTCACGGGGCGCTCCCCGCGGGCTCTGCTCCTGTCCTGCCACCCGCGTCTCGCCACTAAGCTCTGACCGAAGGCCCGGCACGCCCGGGGCGCGGGGCGCTCCCGCCGGCCGTCCGCACCGCCCGCCGCCAACGCGACACCGGCCGCGGCGGCCACAGCCACCGGCGCCTCAACGGCGCGCAGCGCACCGCGCATGCGCGCCCCGGGCTGGGCGCAGGCTGCGGCGGTGGGCGGGGGCGGGAGGGGTGCTCGGGTCGGGCCAGGCCGGGCCAGGGCCGGCAGCGCGGGGAGCGGGATCCTGCCGTGATCCGCTCGTCGGCTGGGCGTGCGCAGAGCTGAGGGGTCAAGAGGGAGCGCCTGGGCAGTCCTTYGTGCAGGCTGCAGGTGCAGCTCGGAGCGGCGAGGCTGGGAGGCCCYGGGGCGCGCCCCGCTGCCAGGACGGGTCCGCCCCGCCGCTCCCCTTGGCCTGCCCGGCGGCTCCTGCCCAGGCGCGGCCCTGCTCCGGCTGCAGCGGCACCACCTCCCTCGGCCGCTGCCCAGGGCAGCTGGAGGCCCGGCCAGCTGCTCCGAGCTGTCGTATTTCTTCTGAGCAGGCTGTTCAGCCGTTCTGAACGAGCGGCGTTGTGTGTCTGGCTCTGGACAATGTTTAGTACGAAGATGTCCGCTACCTGGGGACATCCCGGTGTTACGGGTACACGAGTGTTAATACAGCATGCGTTCAGCTGTGGTGTTTCTTGCCCCAGTTACGTGCTGCAAGGGTGGGCTCATAACAGTCCCTGAATGGTTTGTTTCACTGGTGTGTTGCAGAGTGCTCGCAGGGGGCTGGGCTCGTCTTTCCTGTGTTAAGACAATGGAGCCATGGGGCAGCTGGCAGCGGGCACCCAGCTGGCCAGCATTGCCCCGAAGGAGAGTCCAGGTTTCTTTCGTAAGTGCCAGATGAGTGGGTGAGAGCACTGAGTACCCGCCGTGTGCTCCGAGTCGGTGCTGGGTTGTGCCATCTGACTTGAAGAACCCAAGCAAGAGTGAGGACAGCTGCTGCAGGCTTTCTCGTGCCTGCGATCCTTGTACGCAGGATATAGTGTACACGCAGAGCAGTGCCTCTATAGGTACTTCACTGAGCTCTGCTTTCCCATGTCTTACCAGAATAGGGGATCCTGGTGCCAGAGTCCCTGCCACCAGCCCTTGCCCAGCAGGCTGTTCAGGAGGAGTTTGTCTCTGGTTAGATCTTGGTGTGCTCTGCAGCACTTAACCTTTTGTATGCGTATGTTCTGGATGAAAGCTGTTCCCTTTGACCTCCCTGTTAATGGTTCTGTCTGTCTGGAGTCTCAAAAACAACTACTCAAGCATTTGTAAATAATGGCAGCTCATTCTTTAAAATTTTACTGTGCAAGGTGGAGGATGGGATCCAGCTGCTGCAGGCTCTGCTTCTGGGCTCCTCAGTGTGGTTTTGCTCCATGAGAGTTACTATGGAAGATGGTCTGTGTCAGCATTTGAGAGACATCACTAATAATTTGCTCTCTGTAATTAAGTGTTTCTGTAACTCTCACATGAGACTCACTAGCAGGGGCTGAGCACAGGGCTGATAGAGGTAACTCGGTGCTCTGTGCTTTCCTTTAGGCTTTCTAGGTTTCATCCCAAACCAGTAGACTTCTGTTATCAGTGGTCAGAAAAATTCCTGAAGTTTAATACTTAATAAGTACTGCATGATACCGTAATGCTGAGCATAAGGGTCTGCTAGCTCAGTCACTTGGAACTTTTCAGTGTGGAAGAACAGATCGGCAAAAACATTTGGGTTCCTGTCTGTTTCACTGGGCACCCATTAAAATTCTGGTCTTTAGTCATTATTTATACGGTAGGAATTACATTGGGACTACTTCAGAGTCAAGTCCTCACACTTTCAGGCGGGCAGGATTCTCACTGCCTAGGTTAGAGCTAAGTAAACACCAATATGTTGCCACTAGGAAAAAGTGCTGTAATAGAAATGAGGGAAAGACTCAAGACTCCTGTGCATTGCTAATGCGCTAGTGTAACTCTCCTGCTGGGTAACATCCAATGTAAAGTTTGGGATTTTTTAAATTTTAAATGTAATTAATTTTTAAATTCTCAACAGAGAAATTCTGGAGTTTGAGGGTGCACTCATTTCCCAGGAGAAATGCTGAAGATAGAAGGTCTGCCAGATGTTTCAATAAATGTGGAAACATGAAAGAAAAATTAATTTAAGAACTGCAGAGGGTTTTTTTGCCAAAAAACAGGTCTTTCAGCTAGCTGTGGTCTTAACTGGAAGGTGGTGTGCACAGCTGAGTGCTAGTGTAGGCAAAGGGAGTTGCTGATCCTGGCCGGGTTGTCCATGAGAAAGAGAAGTCAGAGAGCCGTGGTGCTCAGAAGCTGGGGCCGGGCAAACGGTGGCCCTTCCTTAACCACAGCGGTGCTTTGGCAGTCAGATGTTGGATGTGGCCTTGAGGGAGAGGGAGACTACAGCACTGGAGTCCATTCCAGTGGTGTATCTGGTTTCACCATGACTAGATTTACCCATCAGGGAAAAAACTGTAATGCTGAAATGACTTACTTTCACAAACGACCGAATTTTTCAGATTGCCAGAAGATGACTTTTTCTAAGGGAATAGATTTCCCTGGCTTATGTTTACTCAGACTTTTCCCTGAAGGATAGGAGGGAGAACATTTATGCAAGTTAGTTCATACAAATCAACAGCTGTTATAGCAATTTTTTTCCTCAGAGATTTGAAGTGCGAATTATAAAAACTGGAAAGCAAATACGGCAGTCAAGCCCATCTGGGACAAGAATATTTTTATATGTAAGATTTACTTTATACAGTCATGACAATAATAAGATCTCTGATTCTCTAACCTAAGCAAACCAGTGAACAAATACCTCTTCTTCTAATCATTGTAATAAGGTTTCTGCTGTTGTTATTTCCTTATTGTTTGTAACATTTTTATTATTTATTGTTTTGTCATTACAGGGACACTGTAAGAATTAGACCCTCATTTTACTTTGATAGTTATTATTTGATAACATTTGTCTAAAAGACTGAGTGTGGTTTTGTTGAGCGAAGACTTGCTGTGTTCCTAGTTGCTCTAGATCAAGGTATAGGGTTTTGTGTGTGAGCGGGTATGAGTACGTGCATGTGTGCTCTAGGAATTGCCAAGCTCTCAGTTAAGTCTGCTGCCTCACCTTGACTTCTCCTCCTGAGTAACCACCAGATTAATTTGAGCCTTTGATCCTGATTTTTTGCATTTGCTAACCTGTAAATGCCTTACACTGCAGCTTTATTAATGTCAGTTTAATGTCTATGTGTGCGATAAATGTCTAACGTTTTTAATGATGTTCCATTACTAGCATTTTGCAAAGATTTCTATGCTTATATACACACCTGTCTCATTTTATATGATTGTTTTGAAGAAGCTACAACCAACCATGTGTTTGATGACATTTTCTCCATGTTTTCAAAGCATTTCTCAGGAACAGCTGCTGCTGAAGACATTCATGAAGAGTTTTTGGCAGTGGGAATGTGAAGTTGGACATCTGAACTCTTCAAAATACTGAGCACCTACAAAAGAAAAGCCAGTTATATATAAGGTGTGTATATATATACATAAGGTCATGAGCACATGATTACGCACACTTTTTATAGCTGAAATGTAACTGTCCCACAGGTCTGCTGTGGCACGGCCTCCTGTCTTCTCTAATAGTTGAGTCCAGACAGATACATGAAAAGTGCCCTGAATAACAGAATCAGCATCATCTTAGCTTGCATTCAAGCAGTCCTTTATGGTTGGGTGTAAACTTGCTAGGAATTTCGCTGTGGGCCTAGAAATAATATGAGAGCTGGTTAAAGATGCACCAGCAAAGCCTTATTAATCACTTCCAAGAACTGCTTCCCTTAATCCACAGCAGTGTTTTGGAAAAAACCCCGTATTTTATCTTGTCAAAGAGTACCCCTGAAACCTGGTCGTGCCCTGGTAGCCTATGCTGGAGGGGGCATGGCAGTCCTCAGTCCCACGCCAGACGCTGTGCCAGCGATGGTTGCACCTATCTGGCACCCGTGAGCCCGCAAGTGGTGCTGTGGAGTCACTGTCAGGGCTTTGGACAGCAGCTCGCTGTCTGACTGTGATCACAGAGGGGGAGTTTGTACGGAAGGAAGTAAATTCAAGGGAAAGCTGTTTGTGAGGGAAAGGGAGAGCGTGAGGATGAAATATCCGCATACAGGCAATGGAAAGATTTACATTTTTCCAGAGGCTCGGTGATGCTTGTTGGTGATCAGACTGAAACTTTGATAAGAGCAACAGTGAGTCTCTTCAACATCTGGGCAGATTGCAGGGTTCTGCCTTGGATCTTCACTGTCATAAACGTTGTTCAGTAAATTTTTCGCCCAGCAGTCTTTGACAGGATTTGTTCCTGTCCTCACTACTGTAGCTCTCGCATTCACACCAGGGATTATTTATTCCTGCTTTGCACTGGAAGTGCTGAGAGCAGCAGACAGGGTTTCTTGGCCCTTGGTACCTCCTGACTCCTAGAGCATGAATACTGCAATATTACAGACACCAGGTTGGAAAAAAAGCCTTTAGTAACTGAGCCCCCATTTGATATGTTGGAGAGGATTGATTTAAAGAATGCTGTTGTGTTTTTCAAGTTTTATTGCTGACTTTGCTTCTGCAAATTCTCTGTGGACCATGTAAACATCACCTGTAATTCTTGGAGTTGTTTCTTTCAAAACACCAGTTCTTGCTATAAGGGTAGGATTTCACTAATGAAGTGCACATCTTGTGATATTGATGTATAAAAAAAACTTGCCTGCAAGCTTGGTCTCTCTCTTCCCTGCATGCAAATTAAATGCCTTTTTATTCTAAGAATTTGAAGAACTCTCTTAAAAATCAAATATGCCTGGGGAAAGGCTGCACGTGGATATTGATTAGTTTTACGATGTCTGCTGCTAACTGCATTGCATTCAGTCCTGAAACGAAATGAGTCATGAATGCTGTATAGCAGTGGGAGAGCATCTATTTGAGTTGCATATGACAGTCTATTAATATTGATGGATTGGGTGATGTACACAGAGAACATTTCCCAGTGTGTGAGGTTACGACATGTACTAGTTAAAAGGAGTGGGAGTAGGAATACTTTTTACTTCCCAGCCCACCTATTGACACATCTTGTGACCATAAAACAGAGTTAACTTCTACGTGCATCTGTTCTCACTGCTGTAAAGCTGAGCTCATTAGTTGTTAGAGTTATTGTTAACATTCYAGATCCTCCTTGGAGAGCTATTACACACTCACTATTTATTTTTGTGCACAAAGCTATTCATAAAGCATTAATTTCTGCAGAAACTTACTTAAACCTTTTGTTTCCATACTGTGATTTTCCCCTAATTGTTTTTCACAATGTAAATATTACGGAAAGGTTTTAAAAAAATCAAGAATATGAAGGTGAGGTGGTCTTCATTGTGGCAGAAGAAGAGAAACGCGTAAGTGAAATGAGGTGGATTTCCTTTTGTATCTGTCCGTGTCAGAAAATAGACTCCCCTTATTCCAAGTGTAAGTAGAGATGGAAGAAGGGAATGCGTGGGGCATAACCAAATGTGCAAGCAAGGCTGAAGGTAAGGGAAACCCCTTGGTACGGGGAGCGCAAGCCAGGGCAGTGTGAAAAGGCTGACGAGGATCACCGGCAGCGAACAGAGCACAGCTTTTCAAGGAGGGACGTGAGGTGGGAAGGACTGAAGCGGGGAACAGCCTCCATAGACTACTGTAGCCTGCCCCTTATGTCTCCCTTTCCCACTCTGCTTCATCTACAGCTCCTAAGATGTCTTCAGTGCATCTGTAGCTGAGTGCGATAATATGTAGAGATAACTGAGCTGCAAGGAAAATGAGTTTGATAGCAGCTGATACACCCTGTTCTTTGCATGGATTTTGCAGCTGACTTTGCAGAAGTATTGATACCTCATCTCACTAGTTTAAAATTGCAGTTACCAGTATAGTATAGAGACTGCTGTGTAGGGAGGACCTATTTGTTGAAGGATAGTCAGGAACCTCAGGTCTGCGTCTCAAGATGTCTCTTCAGTGTTCTTTCTATTCCAGTACTCCAAAAGTTGGAACCAGTGACAATGGGTTGAGAAGAATGAGGAGATGTGAAAATAACAAGGGGAATTGTGTTAAATTTTTGTGAAAACTGAAACTTTTAGAGTGGCCATCTTTTAATCTTGCAGACAAACAGAAGAGCATGGTGAATTTTACTGTGTTTGTACAGACCACTGCCATGTAATGAATCCTCCAAAAGCTGCTGCTGGCAAAGCTCAGGTTAGTGAAATAAATTCCATCTATGAAAAACTAATTTGTGTCCAGTAGCCACAGAGTTGATCTGCTTTTGGGGACTAAAATCTTTGTGCTGGCTTTGTACTTTCAGTTAGTGTGGAGTAGGAAACGGGGGGGACCTGGATAACACGGGTGCATAAATGTGTGCGGAGAAGCAAGTTCAGCAAACATTCTCCTTAAAGTTTCGAGTTGTTCTGCAAAGGATGGAGAGAGAACTCCAGGGCATGTCTCACTAGTATCCGCATGAGTTACTTTTTTGCTTTCTTTCCTCTGTGAATTAAAATAGGAGAACTCTAGGTGCGAGTCTGTGTGACTGTTGCTTGAGCACAAAGGGGACAGCACCAGCAAACACATTGCTGTGCTCTTACATTTTGAGGTTCTGGCTATCAACAAGGATGTGTGATGCACACGTTTGATACTGGCTCCTCTCTCTCTGTCCTTCCTGCCCCAAGCTGCTGCCCTGCATCAAGAGCACTAATCAGATGTTTCTCTCCCTAACAAGCACTCCTTTCACCATGTGAGGGTCAGCAAAAACCAGACACTTTCAGTGCATCCCACTTCTATAATCCTGTTTATAGATTTATCAAGTTGTATTTTAAACTACTTAAGTTTTCTTCTTGTGTCTTATTTTGGAAGGGGGTTTCCAGAACTTCGTTCTTCTGCTGGCAGCGTTCTTTAATGTTGTGAAGTAACGCATGCTACAGGAGATGCACGTTTTATCCTTACAAATTTAACCTGTAAAATAAACTAATTTATTGAACTGTAACATATTGATAAGCCCTCCATGAAACATTTTTTGTCCTTCAGCTCTGGATATATTCGTATGTATTTGGGACTCAGTACCCTATTTGGGACTCTCTGTACCCTAATGGCACGTTAGCAAAAGAGGAATGGGTAACGTAGAGAGCCTGGTGCTTTGACTGTATGTTATAGAGAGACAGGGACAAGGACACTGCATTGCCAGTGGATTCGTGCAAAGTGTTATGATTTTGCAATCTCTTTACCAGGAGCAGTATTATAGAAGGAATGTGGAGCTTCAGTTAATCTTACTATTAATATATAAAAGCTTTTATCCAGTAGTCTTCTCTATAGAGCATGTCCTCCGTCTGGAGTAACTAAAGTTACTGAAATCCTGTTCTGCCTTAAATTCTAGTGACCCCTAGCTGAAGAGTCCTAGCACTTCACATACTGCAACCATGAAAAGCTATTATTCAGCGTTTTCCAAACTGGAGCTCCAACAGAAATCTTGCAGGGATTGGTGTGTTTTAAAATTCTCTTCTGATTCAGGCTCCTGGATACTGTGGTTTGCATTATGAAAAGGGTGTCCAAGATGTTTTCAGAACAAGCCACCTAACTGCATATCATGAGTGGGTGTAGGTGCCATAGTCTGTGCTGTGCCAAAGGTCACAGGAGTCTGTGAATTGAGTAAGTCTCCCCCCACACTTTCTTTTTTTAAGCTGGATCTGTTTGATAGTAGCAATTTTAAAATCACAGTACTTTTTAAAACAAAATGAACCCATTATACTGCCAGGCTATCAGCAATTCTGCATTGCTTTAGATGTTTTGTGTTGTTCAGTGGCTGAAACCTTAGCTCAACCCAGGAATGCTTTCTGCTACATTGATGGACTTTGTGTAGGGATGCTTCAGTATGACAGAGTTGACCATGCTCTTTTTTCTCCTCCCTCTGCAAGTTACTTCATTAGTACAGGTATAATTGTTGCAATTTAACAAATTACAGGCAAGGCATGTAATTTGTTGGACGCGCAGTTACATCTCTTCATGAAAGTGTACAGCTGCATCCTACTGATTCTCCTATGAGTAAGTAGATGGTATCCTTCATTCTGCTGTCTTCAGAAGAGAAAGGCCAGAGATGTACTGTGTCCGGATGGACAATGTTCCTGACCCTGTGAGCCACAGGCAAATCTTGTGGCTTAACGTTATAACTCAGGTGTTATTGAGTGCCGGTGTGAAGAAGAGCTCTGGAAATACTTCAGAGGCAGGAGATAATGTTGGTTCTTCATTGGTCTGCTGCTTCAGTGACGGGCAGGACTGGCCAGGCAGTGTATGGGGGAAATACGGTGTCTTGGGTAGGTCAGCTCAGCAGCCACTTGTGGCTTGTTTACTCTCACCTGTACATTTGGTATTGGGGACATAGGAGCCACAAATTAAACCCCGCGTGGCCTGAATCTCTAGTTGTTCTCAGGAGGAAAGCACTTAAATGACAAATAGGATGTATGTCAGTTGGGAAAACCAGATGAAGCAACTGAATCCTTAGCCATGGCTTCCTTCCTTGTTGGACTGATCCACGCGATGACATTTTGGACACCTGAGATGCTGAAATTCTGCTTACTAGCATCCAGCCTGCTTGATTGCTTTTCCTGTGCCTCTGAGTATGCAGTGAAGGAAAGTTTCAGGAGTGGATTTTTTTATTTTATTGATGTTTTGAAAAAGCATGCCTGAGTTGCTGTCCTGCTTCAGGGAGAGATTCATCTCTATGCAGAGGACCATTAACACTCCCACTATCAGTTATACTTTGCTGCTTAAAGGAGTGTAAATGAGATCTAACTGCTGAAGTGATTTGGGCTGTCTACAGACGTGCAAGTTTCACCTTTGGCAGCTTTTAACTGACATAATTGTCTTTTGCTCAAAAGTGTTCACCAGAGCTTTTCATGGGTTTTTAGGGTTTTTGGGGGTTTGGTTTTGTTTTTTGTTTTTTTTAAGGCAGTTTAACTGAAAGGGGAAAACATGGCTGTGCTCTGATGATGATTTAGCAGATGTTTTAGGTTTTTAAAGTACTGTTAATGGGCTCTAGCTGCATTTGTTAACATGATGTCAAAAGCTAAAACTGTGCAGGAGGAGATTAGTTTAACCCCAGCAATGCCCTCCTTTGCCTTTCAGGCCTGCAGTTAAGCAGTCAGCCCAGGGACAGAACCTGGTACTTGTTGACCAAATTCTGCTATCAGTTAGATGTATTTCAGTCTGCGCATGCTCTAAGCGTACTGCACAGTGGAGAAGGGTCAGTCCTACCCTGAAACGGTGGAGGATGACCGAAGCCATCCAGAGCAAACCAGCTTGAGGCTGATACAGCATGATGCCTGTCAAAAAGCAAGCTCAGTTTACTTGGACCATTATTACAGAAACCAGATACGGGATGCAGAGTATCACTGAGGATAAAGCCTTGTGCCTGTTTAAGGAGCTTTCCCAGAGGTATGCTTTGTTCCGGTACATAACAGCTATTTGATATTTTACTCAGCTGCACTCTAATATGAACATGTGCCACATAAAGTGTTGCATGCTGAAAAGCCCAAGCACGTCTTATTGGTTCTTCAGCGGGCACTGATGAAATGCCACATGGTCCCTTAGTGTTATTCTAACAGCATTTTTGAAGAATCCCTGTTGTGTATAGTGCATAGGGAGCTGGTGGAGACGTGTCATTGCTGCTTCGAAGTACAGTTCCTAAAAGCCAGTGAGGAGCCATTCCTGCTAAAAATTCTGGGGAATAATTATGTTGCATTTCTATGAACTCAGGAAGCTGAACAATGGGTGAAAGAAAGAAGGAAAAAGATCAAGCTGTAGTGCAAGGTGATTATGCAAAAAAATTAACAAGAACAGATATTGTTTTCTTTTGTGAAGGCAAATGAGAACTGCGCTGACTATCATGTATATGGGCCCCGTGCTCTTCCAGGGAAGACCCTGCTGCAGATTGCTCGCTTTGAAAGTGCAGCTTTCTCACCTTAAAGGAAACATTTGGCTGAAAATTAGAAGTATGCAGAATACTGTCTAACCAGTATCCCCAGCTCTGTGCTGCGATCAGCAGAGATTGGTTCAGTTCCTTCCATGGCAGGGGGAGTGCCTGAGTGTCTCCTTTCTTATTTTGCGCTGTCTCTCCGAAGGCCCGAAAGACATTTGCACAGGGTTTAGAAGAGCTGTGAGCGAGCTGTGCACATGGTGAACAGAAGCCAAATGGTTTCCACTTTTGGCAGTAGCAACTGGCGGTGTGGAAGTCCCTTCCTTCGTGGGCTCTGGATTCCTCTGGTACATCAGTGAGGTAAAGGAGCACTTTGCAACACAGTCCTAGTACAAGAGTAGAGGTTAGAGGTATGTCTCTATAGAGTAGACATATTCCTGACTCAGGGCCAGAGACACAATGCAGCTGACATCCTAGATACCATGATGGCAGCAGCAAAACTTCTGCTACATTGACTCCCCCATCTCCCAAATTGTTTAATATTTTCTTCTTTTCTGGTTGAAGCTAAGACCCAGAATAGACAGGAAATACCCATACCCAAGTCCTCTTGGCTGTGGGAGGAATTTGGACTTTATAGGTCCCAGGAGTGGACCATTTTGATTCTTGAGGATAAAGGTAGCAATTATATCTGTCAAATATAAATTTAAAAACCCCTCCAAACCCTAACAGGGCTTTTCATTGTTTAGCTTATCCATCTCTGCCTAGAGCTTTCCAAAGCCTTTTATTCAAGCCAATGTGTGATATTGGCACTGTTTCACATGATCTGCTGAAGACAACGATCTTTTTGTGCACTGTCACGCTTGAAGCTCTGTCCTTGGAGGAGGAGTCTCCTCTCGTGATTTTTCTTAAGCAAATCTCATCTCTCATGACTTTTAAGGGCCCTTCAGAGGAATAATATCGTTCCTCCCCGCCCCCTGGGAGGGTTTGCAGTCTGTTTATTAATAGACAGTAGTTTGATCCTTAGCTGGAATAAATGAGTCCTTGCTTCCATATGGGTTAGACGGGTCAACTGACACCAGGGACAGATTTGCCCATCCAGAAAAACCTCACTCCCTGCTTGTGGGAGAGACAGTGCTGCTGGAGGGCAGCCCTGGGTGGTCCACGCCTCTGCACAGCGCTGTGAGCAGCGAAGGGAACAGGCTCCAGGAGCTGCCGCTGCTGGGGATTTAGGAAGCGTGAGCCATCGGCTCCCCACTCGTGATTCCCCACGAGCAGACTTCACCTTCCAGTGATGACCCTGGGAGTAGGTATCTGAACCAAGAAGATGTTGCTCTCTGTGTTAGCCCTAGAAAGGAGAGCATCAGTCAGTAGTGACCTTCTGTGGCTAGTGGCAGAATTGCTGTCTCTGGGTGGAGACCTCGCCCCTCCAGCACTGAGTGGGTACAGGCAGCTGCAGGAGTTTTTTGGTGGGCTGAAAGCACTGGGGAGACTAAATGAAGTAGATTAAAATATTCAACATACCAGTTTTAAGCTCGATTAAATATGTCTATCGATACCTATACTTTTGAACAAGCATCCACCTGCAAAGCATACAAAATACCTCTAATTCAGTAGAAGCTTTGGGCACTCATGTGAAAGTGAGCCCACTTTAACCACAAGAGATGCCAGCAATGTATATTAAAATCCGACACATGGAAGACATGCCATAATGTTAAAGTTCACCAGAGGGTTACAGCTGAGATATGGCTGCTAAGTATAATTTCACTTCTTTTAGGTCTTAAGGTTCTGGGAAATTCATACTGTAAATATGGCTACACTTCTCTGTTTTTGTAAGCCATTGCTAAAAACTAGTTTGGTACTTGAAACAAAAATATAGTTGGCTGAATAGTTAAAATTGTAAAAGAGAATAAACCATTTTTTTTTAATTCAGTGTCAGCAATTCGGTGCTTGGCTCCCTCAGACCTTTGCAGAGCCTGGGGGCTTTGTCTTGTGCGCACAGGCTGGGGTGGAAGGGAAGGATTTTGGTGTGCCAGTGGAGACACAGAGGGCGTTTGATTTGTCGCAGGAGCCTCTCGGAGGAGAGGGATCAGCCTTGCCACTTCTCCGTTAGAAGGCACCAGAGATCTACCGTCAGGCAGCGGTGATGCTCCCGTGTCACCAACCGGGGAAAGCTGGAGGTGGCTGTTCCGCGTGACGGGTGCCTTGGTGAGCCCACTCCTCTTCCCTGAGTTTCTGCTTGGCATGTTTTGGTGCAGGCACGCCCCACTGCTGCCTCTTCTCTGCAGTGAACTCCGCTGCATCTAGGAATTTCATTTCTGCTTCCCAGCTCTGAGGCATCACCAGGAGCACATCTTCATCTGTTGCGCAGAGATGTCCTTGCATGGTGGGACAGGGTATCTGCTGCTGCTGCGTGCCTGAATCCTGATCTCCTCTTGATCTTCCTGCTCTTGGGTCTACCTGCTAGGAAGTGTTGGTTTTGTGGTAAGAAACCTGAGGAAAATCTATACAAATGGTTCTGATGTAAGCTTTAAAGCATATTTTGGACATTTGGACATAGGTACACATAGGCCAGGTGGTAGCTTCATTTTCCTTTCAGGCAGGTAGTTCTCTGGATTCAGCTGCAACAGTTCTGGATGCCATATATTGCACATAAGAGGAAATTTCCAGCATTTTCACTAAATTTTGAAGTTGAACAAMTGGGTGTCAGTAGAAATGAAGGAAGGCTGCCAGTATGACTGTGGGTAGCAGAAAAGAGAACTGCAGTTCATTATTCCCTAATCCGTCTGTATACAATGCCCTATTTTGTGCAGTAGATTGGTAGCATGTTACACAGGTAAGTGAATTAGTCCAGTAAATGGGCGTCTGCTTTTGGAACAAAGTCCCTTTTTCTATTCCCACTGAAAAAATTCCTCTACTTGGGACATGCCTCCTGTTTCTGAGTTGACAGAGTAGGAAAGCTCCATTGCTTAAGAAAACTGGGGGAAAAGTTTTACTGATTTTTTTTTTTTTTTGTGTGTGTGTGTGCCCTCTTTTTATTGCAGATGAAACAAAGCCCCAGCTGAAGGAGATGAGACTCTCTGTTTGCCATGGAAAATGAATCCCATGCCAGCTTTCAGCTGGCACAGAGCCGAGCAGTGTTTTCCTGATTTCCAGCAGTGGCTGGGCAGCCGCAGCTGGGCTGGAATGTGCGCCGCTGCCGTTCTGGGGGGCAGAGGTTGGCTGTTCCTCAGAAGCTGTTGCAGGAGAGCTGCCTTCTGCCCTCTCATTTGCTGTTTCTTTGGCCTGCTCCAGAATTCGGCTTTAATATTTTATTTCTGTCAACGTACAGAGATACTGAAACTCTCCAGATGACCCACTCTGCAGAGAACAACTCTGAATTAATACTTTTGTAACATTTTCACTTCTGATGCCACTAACTGTACTGTTTTTGTCCCGGGTTCTAGCTTTTGTTGAAAATAAAATCTTAAGAATAATGTTTACAAAATAATTCTAATGACTTAAGGTAAAAGTTTTCAAATTTCATTTAAATCGCTAATGTGAAAGATGAAATAGAAAGGATCCTCAATCCAGCAAATTTTAGTCTGTTCAGGAAAAACTGCTTTGAACATGCAGAAGACCGCAGGTGGATGCTCTGAAAGGTAAAGTCTGACTTTGGGCAGGGAAGGGAATCTCAGGCCTCTCCCATTGCTGGAGCTACAGATAAATCATTAAACATTCCCTGCAGCATGAACTTGTTATCCTACCCACCAGAGATGCTTTTATTTCAGCCACTTTGTTACTTTATTTCTGTGCAATAACTGCTGGATCCCCATCCTCATTGTAGGGGTGTGCAGGTCGTCTCCCAGGGACGGGAGTTGGGGTCCTTCTCACGGAGAGCTGACCTGTCTCCAGAGCCCTGGTAAGTCTTCTTACCTCTGGGCTGGGTGGTGAGGACGAGGGTCCCCTGGACCAGCTCTGCAGTGAATCCAGCCTCTTTCTTCTTCTGCAACCTGTGTGTTTATTTTTCAGACGATTTGATTTGGCGCATTTGACTAAAATTCAGAGAGTTTTAGGGGAACCCAAGCTGTGTTTCAGCTTGGTGGTTCTTCTCCAAGTAATACATGAGTAGGGCTAAAACTGGGTAATTGCTCTGACTTTTAGCTGTGCTGGGGCAAGGACTGCTTTCCCTAGGAGCCCTAGGAGTCTGAGCCTGCTCCAAGCACTCAAGAATGAGAGAGGAAAAGCCAGTGTCCAAAGAATATGGACAACGGGATGGGAAATGTGGTGTCTGCCTTTTTACAGGATCCTTTCAAATAGGAATGCGTCCGGACAGAGGGGGCGGCGTGCCCACTGGGACTCAGCCTTACAAAGAGCAAAATAACATCACGTGCTCAGATGGGACCTTGCTTTACTCCAGGGTGTGAGCTGTCCCCCTGAAGGTAGGGAGGTTGGCAGTGATAGAGTTTGGGAATTATTAGCTGGGCTGGGCTGGAGGCAGAGTGCTCAGCACCCTGTGGGACTGACCCCTTCCTGAAGAGGGTAACTCCTTGCTCTGAGACAGGGTACACCTGGGTTGGTGGGGGGGAGTTTCAGAGCCTGACCCTTCCCTTATCAAAAGCAATAAAAATCTATGGTGTCACATGAGTTAAAGAGAAGGAATAAACCCCAGACTGACCAGCAGCAGCAAAGGGAATAGTTCGGGAGCACATCTCGAAATGGCAGAAGGTTTTCCGTTGCGGTAGGATGATCAGACAAGATTGTCCTTCCCCTGGCCGCAGGAAATGTCACAGCGTAGCTGAAGTGCTGATCTGAGGAGCGGTTACGAGACACCGTGTGCCACTGATGCTTCTGCAGTCGGGAGCCGCTGCCAGCTGGATCGGCGCTAACCACGGCCGCAGGGCAGAGCCACCGCCCGGGGACGGGGGGGGGCCCTTCCGCACCGCGCGGCGTCCCCCGTGGGTGTGGCAGCGTGTTCGGGGCGCGTCCCCACGCGTGTGCCTTCGCCCGCGCTGCCGCAGGCTCCTCCCGCGGCCGCCGAGGGGGAACTCCCGCCAGGGGCGGGTGCCCCGGCCGGGACCCCGCGGGGCGTTCGGCGGCGCGGCCCCACCGGCTCCTCCGGCTGCCACGGCTCCTCCGGCTGCCACGGCTCCTGGGCTCCTCCGGCTCCTGGGCTCCTCCGGCTCCTGGGCTCCTCTCCGCCCGGTCGCCGCCGCAGGTTGCTGCCGCCGGCGGCCGCTCGGTCCCGCCTGCGGCCCCCTCCCCTCCCCGAGGTAGGTGCCGCCTTCGGTTGTGCTGTCCAGGGCGGGATCTGCATCAGCCCCGGGTTGATCTCCTTCCCTCGCGGCTTGGGTGGGGGGGCTTACTTACTGCTGGCGACAGCTTGGAGTATGTGGGGTTTGCAGGCAGTAACTTCGTCACTGCCTGCAGTAGGGTAAGCGTTCCCAGGCTGGGAAGTCGCATGGGCACGCTGCCAGAGGAAGGGCTCCAGCGGGGCGAGAACCAAAGGTGACACCGATAGTACCTGAGTTCAGAATAATCTTCAGTTTCTCTGGGACAAAAGTGATAGGATAATGTCATGTGTTGCTCTATTACTGCCCAGTTTCAGTTGTTCAGCAGAACAGCAGCAGCACCCCCACCCCTAAGCGGTACTTAAGCAATGAAGAGGTGTTAAGAGAAATTGTTTGTGAACCCCTCTGAGTTAGTGGTCCTCTTCTGAGGAAGCTCGGTAGTCGCCCATCAGTGATAATTCTAACAATGCAACTAGCTGCTCACCTTTTGTATAAACGTCTAACCCTTTCCTTAGTCCTGCTGAGCTCTTTTCCTCATTAGAGAGCACAGTGCAAGTGTAAAACCCTGGCGACGGCACAGAAGTGGTTACTTTTCCTCTGCTTTGCTTTGGTTTCGCATTTATCTGTTGAGGATAAAATATGCTTGGCAATGTGAAGGTGTGCTGCCTGGCTCCAGAGGTGGGAGCCTGGGCATTCCCCAGCAGCTGCTTTCTCACGCCTGTAAAATTTCTGCTGCGGCTGCCAGACTGGCTGACGAGGCCCCGGGACCACTGACGAGTGGAGCTGCTGCCACACTGCTTGTGGAACAACGAGTGGTCCAACCGAGCATGAAGTTAACGTGGAAGCGTTGGTCGTCTTGGTGTGAGGGAAAGTAATGATTTTAATCATTTTGTGACTTTGCAGTGTGAAACAGGAAAAGATGTATCATTACTGTACCCTGGGTACACTTTATAAAGATAMAAATCCTAGCAATTATTACTCAGACTAGCTTAACTTCAAGGAATACCTGCGCTCCTTCCTCATAGCTTTTATGTATTGACATATTGTCAAAAATAAGCTACAGACTCCTATGCAAGAAAATTTCCTTGAGCAGCTGACTTTGGTTGACACCAATAAGATCACTCTGATGTAGAAGCATCAGTATGTGAACCTGATTTGTGGCTATTACATCTGAAGGTGTATTTTTCCTCTGAAGAGTAAGTTTTGGGGCTTGAAAAGAGGTGCTGGTGAGGCTTTGTTTCAGACTGAAGGTGTGATCTGTTCCCTTCAGAGGCACTGATAGGGATCGCAAGCATTTGCTCCTTCATTTGTTTTGTTGTTGGATCTTGTTTCAGTTCTCTGAGATGAGAAATCAAGATTTTAGTTTTTTTAATATTTTGCACTGGCTTTTTTGCCTTTTGAGACATGCAAACTCCCCTGCTCTTTGCTGGGAATAGTGAGATCCACATGAACCACAGCAGCAGTGTGGGTGGGTTGCAGCTGAGGTKGTAAAATGCCTTGGAGAGAGAGTGCCTTGTGTGCTGCCTCTGATCTGTTCTGGAYGCCTCTTGTTAGTGCTGGGAGAGACTTTCAGGAGTGCTGGGAGACCCCTCAACTCCAGCTGACGTGGGGAGGATGGATACCATTGCAGTCAGCCATACATCGCTTCGGCAGCTGCTGCAGTGTGATCCCCAGTTGGATTCCCAGGATTGTCATATTGAGGATGAATTTTACATCACTGCAGCCCAGTTCAGGAAGACACCCAAATATAGGGGTTGCTTTTAAACTTCAGGTAAGCTTTGGCGCTTGCTTTAAGGTAATCATCCTGACCCAGGGCGTGAGGTTAGAGCTGAGTTCCTGGCTGAGTGGTGGAGATAAAGAGCTGGAGAGAAGGACCTGAGTGTGCTGGTGTGGGGAACCCACAGCATGCCGTGGCAGTCCCAGTTCCCAAGACTGTCCCAGTAATTATCTTTTCTCCAACAYTTTTTTTATGATTCCTCCCTTTTGTGCTTCAGTAACGTGATTTTGTTACTTTAAGGTAAAAAAGTGAACCTACTCAGTAGCTGTGTTTCCAGAGTGTAAATCTGAGAAAAATGAGTAAGGCTGCATTGCATCCTTAAACGTTCAATGAAAATACGAATGCCCTGGAGAACACTCCAGGCTGGGGAAAGTCCAGATTGTGCTTCACTGTTACTCCCCCATTTTATTCTTTTAGGGCTTTGTACTTCCAACAAGAAATAAATGTGTATTTCACAGGGATGTCAGTATCACAATAAGCATATAAAGGTGCTTTGCATGTAAACGCTTCAAAAATAAAACTGCTACTGTACCCATATAAGATTGTTCAGGCTATCTTGAGTGTCACTAAACTATACAGAATCATATGCTCCAGTATACACATATGTGTTCGGGGGAGAATTGGAAAATTAAAACCTGTGTTGTCTGCTAATGAACAGACCTGTCCTTCTGCAGTGTAAGAGGAAAACCAGCCACTGCAGCTGGCACTGAACCATAAATCAGAAGGTTTTCTTTTTCGTTCATAGTTCATATAAAAAAAATTTTTTGAAGAAACTGAATGGTAACTACACCTTGATTTTTCATGAAATTAAAAAAAAAAAGGTATGATTTTGTCCCAAACGAAAGACTTTTGTGACAGCTTAAATCAAAAGGTTGACACTTTGAATTTCTTCTTATATAGCTTTTACAATTCCACATGACCTTAGTAGTCAAAAGTGCCTTTCTGATTTTATCTAGCCAAGTCACTATGTCCATTTATTTTGGATACTGACCTCACCACAATTAGTCATCACTGAAGTTACAAAATATAATATGTTGGATGATACAGCAAACATGAGCCAGATCCTCAGATCTTTTGGTCTGTTAGTCTATTTCTATGCTTCCCTTAGTGGGCAGCAGTCCTGGTCTAGGTTACAAGGTTATGATGTTACCGGGTTTCTCTAGTAAAATCCATTCTAATGTGCTTTTTCCCTGATACTCAGTTTTGTCTCCAGAGCAGTGAACCTCCAGTGAGAAATCTGCAAGCTGCAAAATGCTTCTTAATCCTGAATGATGATGAATTTTTGCATCCTGCCTTCTCCAGGATGCACCAGCAGAACATTGCCCAGGTCTGCTGGGAGTGACCCGCGGGGGTAACACCGTCCTGGAGGCACCAGCTTCGAGGGTGGTAACGTAACTGAGAAGTGGAGAGAGCGGAGCCTGGGCTGAACACAGCATGGGAGCAAACACCTCCAGCAAGTCACCACCCTTTGATGAAAATGAAGATGGTAAGAGCTTTTCCTAGTTGTTGTCTGGGACTGCAAAGTCCACCAGTGCAGAGACCGTGACTCTGAGAGTCACCACCAGCTCCCGTGCTGGGGTTGCAAACACCCGGATATCTTGGTTAAGCAAAGGTGTGTCAAGGTCTGCAGCAGCCATGTGCTCTTGGTCTCCTGCAGAGCTGTGGTCAGGTGTCAGGTGGTCCTTTCGCCTCCCCTCTCTGCGGCCGGGCACTGCGAGAATAACTCTTGGCAGAGGTTTGGTTTTGAGATGTCTCCGGGACACTGCCAGGAGCTTCRAAGGCAGGGAAGAAATGCTGCTCTTCTGGAGACGGGAGGTTTGTTCTGGAGGTCGCAGCACAAGGAGGACTGGTATGAAGTGTGGTGGAAAGATAGCTTGAGTGATGCGTGTTCCCATCCCTGCTTTGGGCTTGGTGGGAAGGCCACCGAGAGAGACCCGGTCAGCGGCAGCAGAGGTGGAGGTTCCTGGTGACACTGGGAGACCAGCACATGGGCTTGGTCAGCTGGAAAAGGAGAATACATTGCTGAGAGCAGTACTGGAGGCCAGTGTCACTATGCTGCCAAGATTATAGAGACAGTCATTAAAAGATTGTTCCATAAATATCTTTTCTGTTGCATAAGTCAGCTTGCTAACTGCCATATGGGCTTTAACCTGGGTACAATCATAAAATGCATATGTAGATAAATACAAATACATRTAAATAAAAGTAAAATATATGAGAACCTACATGACTCATAAACTGCTGTCCCAAAGGTAAGGACTCCAGTCAGGGAGGACGTAATCCTGATTGCTGGGGACATAAGGGGAAAAGGGGGGGACATCAGCCAAAACCTGGTCTTTCTCACTCAGCTCCTTGAGGAAAGAGGTCTCGAGGAGGAACGCGCTTTCATTCTGGAAAGGCAGTGATTATATCCCAAGTAGCACCATTAGTGCTCGTGGCATGACAGACTCCTGCCCCAGGCTGTGGCCATCCCACTGTTCGGTCCCCGTGCGCAGCTGCCGATGCACGCGGCTGCTTGGGGAAGGGAAAAGCAACTCTGCGCAGCAGCATGTTGCCCTCACTGTCCYGAACCACCCTGCTGTGATCCGACCTTTCCCTGCGCGCCTCGGTTTGTCGTCCCGCAGAGAAGATTTCGCACTTTGGGGTCTGCGTTTGTTGCTGTCGCCCTCTGGGCACAAAGGGAACGTCCTTGCGCTCTGCCCTGCTGCGCCCGCAATGCCAGCTGCATGTGTGTGGCTGTTTGGCTAAATTGGCTGTTGTTCCCAAATGAATAATGCAACTGCTTGTGATTTTTCTTTGTTTTTCATATTTTTTTCCAGTTACTTTAATGCAAAAGAAATCCGAGCTGTGAGGTTTTCCTGGAGATTTTATTCCTGGTGCATCTATATGCTCACTATTGGCATCTGTCATAAATAATGACCTGTGCTAGCTCAGGATGACTAATATTTTCACATTCCTGATCACCTTCCTTGGGGTGATATGTCCTGCCTGTGAGACTGACTGTAACAAATTGAATTTTCATTGGGGTGGCTGGTCTCTGCTGAGTCTTTCTCTGGGTTCGACATGCTTCGTGCGGTATCAGCTCCTGTGACTGAGAAATAAATAACACCCCGAGCAATGCAGTGACCTGTGCAGGGTGACTGTCCTTGGGGCAGTAAATCTTCTTGGACAGGTGATTTCTTATGAGAGCCAGTTCTGAGCTTGGAAAGGGCTTGGTTTCAGCAAACAAAACCTGACAGCATGTGAAGCCCCTGTTAGCTCTGTGGCAAAGGGCACTGGGCTTTCCAAGTGTGAAATGCCATACCCCAGGCTCGGTGCGTTTGTGTGTCGTGCTGGCAAGTCAAGGGAAGGGCCCAGTCCTGACCATCTCAAGGGGTTCAGTGTTGATCTGTTGAGTTTCAGTAGGCTCAGGGGTCACCCTTGCACCCTGATACAGTGTCCAGACCAGTGCAGTTGTGCTTTCATGGCCCTGCCCAAATTTAAAAAGTGGTAGCACATGTTTTTCTCTAATTAGTCGTATTTTAATATACTGGGGGGAAGAGAAACCCAGCTGAAATGGGGATGTCCCCTATTAACTTTCCCATTGTCTTGGCAAATTTGTGACCAGAGACCATATCACCTTAGATGTCACAATCTTGTCCTTATTCTAATTTCAATTAAAATGGAAATGAATTAAGAGCTGCTGGGTACAGCAGGAAGCAGCACAACGGCTCTTCTGCTCCGTGACACTGGCAGGTCACTTCACTGGGCTGCGGCCRGTGGAGAGCAATCCCACCTCTTTGGCTGTGCCATAGAGAGACTTTTCCTTTGGGACCTGTGTAAGTATAAACAGCAATAGCCTGAATAGTGTAAGTGCTCCGGTGCCAGGAAGGCACCCGATTCTTCACAGCACAAATTCCACCTCTGGCAGTTCAGCGCTGCAGCTGCATCCGCCGGTCGGGCAGTTGTCTGCCAGTTGCTGGGACCCACTGCCGGGGGAGGTGGAAACATCCCGGTCTAATGAGCGTTTTGCCATTGCACCAAAGAATTGGGTCTGCTTGTCAGAGAACCGCGCTGTAATGTTCAGTGATTTCTCTATATTACCTCTCAATTTGCTTAAAAATAAAAAAAAMCCCAACTTGGAGAATACTCAGGCAGTTGCAACAAAGTGAAACCTTTTGCAAAACAGGGTTGTTAAGGAGCTGACTTGAGGGTGAAAACATCTGGATTTATATTGTGCTGTAGTTTTCTGAATAGCCGTGGGCAAATTACTTCACCTTCCTGTGCCTCCATTCTTCAGCAGTGGGCTCGCTTCTCCCACAGCTCGGCCGTCCGCTCCGTGGAGTGTGGACCACCTTCTGCCGTGCAGAGACAGGCGGCACACAACAGGGCAGTAGGGCTCACGCCGCACTTGGGCTCCTGTCGTCCTTTGATATGCACACATAGTCATAGCACCTCTTGCATATTTTTCCAAATTGGTGTTGCTATAATTTGACTATTTTCTGTGGCACCATGGTTTGGTTTTTTTTTTTTTTTTGAGATGGACTTCTCAAAGGGGCTTGCTTTGCCTTCGGCTGAAGTGGGATGACAGCATTATTTTTCCGTCAGCGTTTCCTCTGAGTAGGCACAGTTGTGGATAATAAGCTAGTGAGATGAAAAGAAAATGTAATAACCAGACAGGAGGTTCAGTGCTGCAAGGTGATCTCCCCTCCCGATGTAGTCAGGATGAGACCATGTTAAAAGCCGGATTTTGTTTGTGCTGCTTCTGGGCAAAAGGGTGTGGAAAGCATCCTGGAGGATGGCAGCCAGATATTCTCCCCAGCTGGCCAAATTTGTTGGAAGATAAAGCAGAAATAGATCATAGGTGAGGACAATGGCTGGGTGAGATGGACATACATCATTCTGTGGTCCTTTGCCGGTGTCATCTCTAGTCCACCATCAGCTGTTCTGTCTTTAAATTGCCCCAGGACTCAGAAGAGCGTTAGATGTATCTTTGTTCCTCTGTCTGGATCTGCGCCGCGTTCGGCTCCCCAGTACAGAGGGACTTGCGTTAGCATTCCTGATCCTGTGGTAGCACTTGTTTTCCTGAGGCTGCAGAGCAGAGAAGGAAGGGAGGGAGGAAGTATATTGAAAATGGGGGAAATTACAGTGACAAAAGGAAGACGAGTCATAACAGACCGTGCGGTGTTGTGCTAGCTGTACTGGGGTGGGCGGCAGGGATGGGAGGACCTGAGCCCCCTGAATCATTGACTTCCACTTGGCAGATGGAGTCTGGGGGCTTCGGCAGGGTTGACTTGTCTCTGATGAGGACGTTTTTCATGTCTAGTTAGGTTCTGTATTTTTTATCTAAATATTGTTCCTTGAACCTGCGTTTAGAAATACAACCCCTGCTTTCAAAATGGTATTTCATGCTTATGCTTCAGTTCGTTCTTTATAGCAATTGTATTATCTTCCTTGGCATCTCTTAAACATAATTTATCAGAGTTGGTATATCACATGAATTTTCTCTCTGAGGGGCAAATGCTTTGGCTTTTTCATTGTTTTAGATGCCATCAGGCAGTGAAATGAGGCTTGTCAAATCTGTAGATGTGGATTCAGGATGAAGAGCATGTGTTTGGTTCCTGATTTGGACACCACAAATTTCAGTACTCTTTGRAAGTGAGACTCTGGACTGGCTCACTGTGAAAGTCGGGGATGGTAGGAAAGCTAAAACAGAGAGAGGTTAAAATGTGATCATACCTAGTTTGAAAGTCTTAAATAAAAAGTATGCAATTTAGCTTTCTTACGACCAGCTCAGTTATAGACCCGTGTTTAAAATGTTAATGAAAACATTAATATTAAAAGACAAGGAGGTAGAGGTTGTTAACATGTTCATGAAAGCATTCCTATTAAAAGACAATAGAGGTAGAGGGTGTTAACATGCCAAATCTGGCTGCCGGCTTAACTCCTCTGGATTTGCAGCTGTTCCAGATGTTAACGTCTAGCTGGACCTCTGCCTTTCGTGGTCTGCCCCCCTCTCGCAGAGCCCCGTGCGGGGTCCCAGCACCTGGGACCTGAGACTCCCCTCTCCCCGCAGTCATGGGCTGCGTTGTATGGCACGTAGCTCCTGCAGCTAACCTCTCTCTGTAGCAGGCACAGAGGGCTTCTTTCCCCTCTCATTTTTCCCTGCAGGTGATAAGCATCTTCACTCTCCCTTTTTATTCTGCAGGTATCCACTACCTTTCTCTCAGATGGTCTAACTGGTAAACAGATCTAGTTAAACTCAATCATTATCAACTTGTATTTAGCTCTGATATTGGCAGCTGTTGTTGCAGGTTTGAAAAAGGGCTTCTGTGCCTAAAAGCCAGTCTTTTTTCCAAGTGCTATAGCTGGAAACCATAAACTTTGCTTTGGTTAGGTTGTGGCAACCTACCTGAAAAGATAATGGCCATGAAAAGGACACATTTTTTAATTTAGTGTGCCTGTTTTAAAAAATTATTCTGAGAATGGGTTACCCAGTGGGTATTACACTCCTGGCCAGGTATGCAGTGGCTATTTTCAGCCTTTTTTTTGGAGGAAGTTTGGGCAGGCTCAGTGGACCGTATGGCAGTTTGGTGACCCTCATGCATCATGTTTATGCTGAATGAAACTCAGTTTGCCTGGTTAATGTCTTTGGAAAATACATGCCTTTTATTTGGGGGGGGGGGGGAAATCTACTAGCAAAGTATGAGTGCACTTCCCTATAGTTGTGTGGTGGCAAGGATCTAGTAAGTGTCTGTCCTGTTATCCTGGTATTAGCTTAGAGGCAGGATGTGTCCCGAGGAAAATGGGTTTATTTCTGACCGGTATTGTGCGCAAGACTGTAATGAGGAGGATTCGTCTGTTGCTGTGGCAGAGTGATTAACAACAGCTTCCGTGCTGGCAATCTGATAAAAAGCTTTGGGGACGAACACCTCTTGGTTTCTGTGCCATTCAGTTCAGTTAATGAAGAAAGCAGCAGATGACAATTATGTTGAGAGCTGTACTTTTCAAGACAACCTGTGGTTTCAGAAAGCAGAGGGAAACTCTGTAGCCTGAAGCACAAGTTGTTCACACGCCAGTGTTTCTGTGAAAACAAGACTTCAGAGTGACTGCGCCTGTTCACTCCCCGGGTGACCAGACACTTGGTGTGTGGGTCCAGTACTGGCTTTTACGCCTGGCACAGCCGGAGCCCCAGTACGTCTGAGCTCTCTGTTACAGTAAGAGTTGTCTGGGAAGATTTGAGCAGGCTACAGCCCAGTCCTCCAGCTCTGCTGGAGCCAGAACCTGGTGGGCTCCGTGCGCTCAGACCTGTCTGCTCGGGGGTGGTGCGAACGTAATTGAAGTATTTCAGGTCAGCCGGAGAGGGCAACACCAGTGGCACCCGATGGAGCTACCAAGCAGGACTTTCGTGCACGACATCCGCTTACAGCCTGCGCCTCGGAAGGACCCATCGGCAGCCCGCAGCGAGCACCAGGTCAGCTTTGGTAGCACAGCCCAGCCTGTGGTTTGACAGCCCGGAGCTGCAGACTGCGGCTGGAAAGGCACCTACGGGCGCCCGAGGCTGCTGTCAGCAGACAAGAGCAGGCATAACTGTGTTTCTTTGTACAGCAAGTGCTTTCATTCTTAATTTCGCTTGAAGCTGAAAGGGAAAGAGGCYGTGAGGTTTTCCTCTTGTTTAGCAAAGAGCTGGAGGTGGTGTGAAGTCTTGTCTGGTGGCAGAACACCCGGCTGTTTGTGCTAACATAGGGTAATGACGGTAATAGCCCCAAGGCAGACCTCCTGGGAGGCCGGGGGTTACAAGGACAGGTATTTCTGAGAGCTGAACCTGCCCGCGAGGCCTRGACACCGGCGCTGAGAGCCCCGCGGCCGGTTGCCTTCTGAGATGGTCATGAAACTAGCTGGTGGCAGTCGGCCTCAGCAGGGAATGGAGGGTTGTGCAAGGCAGAGGTGGACTCGGTGTTTGCCAGTTCCCATGGTCCTCATCGGGGGGACAGCACTCCCTCGTGGCCCCGCACTGGCTGCCGGTAGCCGCAACTCCGGCCGCAGGGTCCAGCCCCTTCTGCCAGCGGGGACACAAGAGGGGCACGAGGCAAATGAACTCTGCAATTTCATCGCATTGGTGGTATCTCTCAGTTCCAGGGGTCGCACTAATTAAAGCTCATAAGCTATTATAAATCTATCAGAGGCCTTTTTCTGATGCCTTGAATGAGTGTTTCAGCGTGGTTTGGTTCAGCCAGCAGTGGCTGGTTAAGGAGCAGATCCCTGAGCGTGACCTGAGCTGAGCTGACGGCTGCTGGGCACGGCACTGCTGCACCAGCATCTTGGAGAAGCGTTAACAGGATTCAGAGCATTCATCTCGGTAGTCATTGCTATGGTACCTCATCCAGCAATCGGCAGCAGGGTTTGAACCCAGTACAGTTAATCTGCGTTTGCTGTATGGTAATTTGATTTGCTGTTTCTCTGGATCTATTTATTGCYTGAGATGAAACACAGGCAGCTTCATCCTGGCTGATCAGAAACACTTGATATGTAGGGTCCTTCAGATTAGCACTTACAAAACATTCTCCCTTGCTGTGCAGATGTCCACCTCTCAGCCCATCTCCAGCCAGAGGCCAGAAGGGGAAGTGAAATGCATGTTCACGTTCCTCCCTCCCTGTTTCAATGCACGGTCTGCAAAGCTGCTGCTCTTCTGTTTGCCTTCTGAGCAGAAACAGCCATTCTGGATGCTGAGTGGCAGTGAAGCTTGCATCCAGGGTTGCTGTGTTTATCTTGCACAGTCATCGAACCGTTGTCTAGAATACCACAAGGATACGAAGATCGAGCTGCCCATTTACATCTTGACATGGTATAAACGTTTGATGGACTAAACTTCTTTGCATTTGGTTTCAGCAGGAATAAGATGAGACTTTCATGTTTAGCAGGCAGGCAGAGTGAAAACATTCACTTGATGGTTCCTTGCCTGATCTGCCATTGACAAAGGCTGACCCAGGGAACTTGCCTTTGCAGCTGAGCTGGAAAGAAAAAAAGCCTGTTAAACACCAAGTTTTAAACAGCACCCAAATCTCCAAAAGCAACAGGAAGTTGCTAGGGTATCCCTCATTTTTCTCAGCTCTTATCTTAAGGGAAAAAATGTAGAAATAAGGTAATATCATCAAATGGTTGCTCAGCCATTTAATGTTTGAATGTTTGCTCTTTCTTGCAGTCACCTTCGACCACTTTGAAATTTTGCGAGCTATTGGGAAGGGCAGCTTTGGAAAAGTAAGTATTTTGTGAACTAATCACCATCTGGACAGCTGGAAATGTAACTGAGAAATGGGCAAATTAGAGGCTCACATGAGAGTAAAGAAATAAACCCCCGCATTGTCAATGAGCTTTGACCTGAGCTTCAACTCCTGGTAATCAAGAAGGAATCACAGCCCGATTCCTCATCCATTCCATAGCCACAAATTATATTAACAGGAGATTAAAATGAGATACTGATAAATCAAATGAGCTGAATTTCATTATGTTTCTGGATAAGCATTTTCTAAGATTTCCCAGCGAAGCAACACTGAACATCGTGATGCATCTTTATTAAAGAACTACAATCAACATGAAAGGCCTGGCAATTTTTTTAGGGGGATATTTCTCTGTGAAACACAGTGTTTGTTATTTAGCATCAGGTTACAGTCATAGCTTTTATTTTTGTGCTGTTATGGAATCCAATGCTTGTATATATTGACAGAATTCCAGAAGGTCATTTGCCTCTTCACATAAAGGCGCTCTCATGCCAGAAATGGTGTGTGTCTAAGGTGCAGAGTGCAACAAAGATCTCTAGACAAAGAGGTTTATTTGGTGGCGAAACAAAAAAGGTTGACTGAAACTTTGCAAATTCATCCCAAACTCATAAACTGTTGTGGAAACAAATCTGAAAAACCAGTCTGGTTTGTTTTGCAGTTTTACAAACTCCGAGTCTTTCACTGAAGCAGTGTTTCTTTCTAGATTTGATGAAATATAACTGTAAGAAGGGTTAAAATTCAAACCCCAATACCCCTCCAACAAAGCCCAAGGCTCTCTGTGAGCCGAATGAAACTTATTAAGAAGGGGGAGATCAGGTGCTGCTCCCCAGTTTCTAACCTGTAGTTCTGTGGTGGAAAGGACTCTTCCAAACAGTATCTGATGTGGGAGGGACGGACACAACCAAGATTAGTTAGTGCTATTAAATAAAACGTTGACTCGTGCGTGATTCCCTATCTCCTATCTTTGTGGTGATAAATTCCTTCCCCTCACCTTCCCCCCAGCAAAATTTCTTCTTTGGCTGAAAACTGGGTGAGGGATTTACTGGCGATGTCCAGCATTGCAGCATCAGTGCATGGAGCTGTCACTTGGCAGCATGGACTTTGATAAAGCCACTGGAGAATGCTCGTGTGACCGTGTTTTACCTGCCTAAATTTGCTGACAAATCATCTCTGATTTATCCCTTGATTTGCTCACTTAGGTCTGCGTTGTGCAAAAGAATGACACCAAGAAGATGTATGCCATGAAATACATGAATAAACAAAAGTGCGTGGAGCGTAATGAAGTGAGAAATGTTTTCAAGGAGCTGCAGATTATGCAGGGCCTGGAGCACCCCTTCTTAGTTAATTTATGGTAAGATATTGCTCCTTTGCTTACTGGCTAAGTCAGCATTGTCAGTTAGAGACATCTTTGAGACCAGACTGGCCCACTTTTCTGCTGCAAGCCAGTTTTGGGAGCAGCTGGTGTGTTGCCATCCGCAGCATGACGGGTGTCGTGCCACCCGCCGGGCCGGGCACATGTGTCTCACCGGCAGCCGGCGGCGAGTGGGCTGCCCGAGGCGCTGTCTGCAGGGCGAGCGGCAGTGATTGCCTGTGACTGCTCTGGAGAACGCGTGTGCGTGCACTGTGGACCGGTCCCGTGGTTCTTCGTGGGAGGTGGGGGTCCTCGTCTGTCCCACTGACCGGGGCTCTGGTTTCAGGGGAATCTTGTTTAATTAAACAAGAAGTTTAGCCCCCTTGTCCCCCCCAGACAAGCACAAGAGAGTTTATGCGTGTGTTCCCTTGTGGTTTCTTCCTAGGCAGGTGTTGCTCGTTACCATAACCCAGTTTTATTTAATAGTGCTCTTTTGCAATAAACAGCAGCTCCCAGGACCACACAGTAACAGCAYGGGATCAATAGCCAAGCAGTGCTCTGTTCACAGGGTTTCCCTTGGCAGTGCTTTCTTCTCATCACCTCCTGATTCTGATTTTGTGGTTTATTTTGTACTTTAAACAGCCTGCCTTAATACCATATTGATATTTGACTGAATTGATGCTAATCAGCAAAGATAAAAGCAATTTATCATTGAATTTACTGATAGAAAAATAATACCATTCAAATTTTATTGCAGAAACCCATATATCTATAGGGGAAACGTGTACATAAAAGAGTCTCTTTCCTTTAAGAGTACCTGATAAATGCAACCTATATGCTCTGGTTATAGTCCTTTTTCAGCCATTAGCAATGGGATTGACCAGCTGAGTGATAAAAGACGCGCTAATTCTTCCCCCTTCGTTTGATTCAGCATGCTTTCCTGCAGTAGAAAGGAATTTTAAATAAGACTCTATTACTGTTAGAGTCTGCCAGGTTAATTTTATTAGGACACCAGTAACATTTCAAGTGGTGTGGTCTCATACACCACATGATCCAGTGGCCAATATCCTGTAGTTACAGGATTCCTCTGGGGTGGTGGGTAATTACATTTATTGGATATTGGATTTATTTTTAGAATGAGGTAGAACTTATCAATGCTAAACACAAAAAATAAGGCTAAAACACATTGAAGATCACAAATCTTTGAATAACTTCGTGTTCCTTTTTGAAATCTCCTGTAACTTGAGTGCTGTTAGGTGAAGTCTCATGATTTTGATGGTATTGCCATTCAGTGTTGTTCTACCTAGGGTCTGAATGAGAACCATGCATCTAGACCTCCCAGAGCTTTGGACATATCTCCAAACTTTGTTTTCCTACTTGAACGAGCAGTTCCAGGCAAAACTCACTCAGTAGCTGAGAACTAAACAGCATATGCATATGTATAGACCTGTACAGAGCAGATCATCTGAGTTTCCCTACTTCTGTTCTTACCATGTCATCCCTGGCCTTGGGTATAGCCTTTAGCTTTCTTACACTCTGAATGATACACAGACTACAAGCTTCGTGCGGAGTAATATTCTGGTTCGTGGTGCTGCTCGTCACATCAAGAAGCTGGTGTATTGGTAAGAAAAAATCCATGAGAAAAAAGCTCATAGCTGATTGTTAGACTGTCTCAAAGGGACACTTGGTAAATAATTGCATCAAATGAGGTCACTTAAAGAGGAACAGCAGATAGCAGCTGCATCCCCTGTTGTGTTGAGCAAATGGGTTTATTAACAGGCTGCTGCCAGGAGAACCAGAGCCYGGTTCTGGCTGCCTCTGGTGCACAGTCTGCTGGCTGTGAGTCTGGGCAGGGCTGTGCACGCTGGTTTAGGGCTCCTCTCTACATTGCTCCTATGGTCAGTTCCCTTGGGTGCTTGAAGATGAAATGTCCATCTTGAAGAGCTGAGTGTGAACCCCAAGGGGAACAGGCAGCATTTATCCAGAGCTCCAAGCTGGATTTCCGCTGCTGTATTGAGTTACCAATTGCTCAGCCGGCTGGGACTTCGCAACAAGTGAAGGGATCTTATGTACGCGAGTGTTGGCTGGGGCAGCGTAGGCTTTACGGACGGTTTTCAGAGCACCAGCACAGATGTGACATGAGTGATTTCTGGAGCTGCACCACTCCATAGTCAAAGTGGCAGCTGTTTTAGTCGCTGCCTGTGGCCAGCCTCTCCTGACGGTGTGCAGTGGGTAGCAGTGGTACCATCTTCATCCTCACACGTCCTAAGTGGAAGCGTTTCATTAGCTTGTAGCCGCTGGCACCAGCTGTTAACTGCTGAGCAAATGAAGCTGCTGTGCATTGTATGCTGCCCAGCAATTCAGGAAGCAAGCAGTAAACAAGCGTTAATATGAGGTCCTCCCCRAAATAAAAATGCATGGTCCACACCTCCTGGGCCCTTTCTGGTCTGTGCTATCAGTCACTGCCACTTGTATCCCGTGATAAACATGCCTGAGAGCTGTGCCTGCCTGCCAGACTCCTGTCCATCTCCCTTTGCAACTGTTAGGGGCAGGAAATTAGCAGCAAACTGTGTTAAAGTAATGGGTTTGGATGTGGCTTTGTTTTTGAAGTGGCTGATAGTAACAAGTTTGACATAAAAACATTGGGTTCCTATTCTTCTAGTGGGCCTGCTGGCGGTTGTTCGTACAAGCTGCACTGACTTGGTTATGGATCTGAAGCTAAATTATTGTCATCTCAATTATTTTGAGAATATAGGTGGTAGGAGTTTAGTCACAGCGGGAAACAGAGCATGGAAAGATAATGAAATTATTATTTACCGAGTGAAAAAGTTCCAAGAAATTATGAATATTCCCAGAGGTACCATATTTCCCTTTTTAACCTGTCTTTTTTTTTTTAATATTATCATCCTTGAACCATGCTTATGCCATTTTAGGTACTCATTCCAGGATGAAGAAGATATGTTTATGGTTGTAGACCTGCTGCTTGGAGGGGACCTGCGTTACCATCTCCAGCAAAATGTGCGGTTCCAAGAAGGCACCGTGAAACTCTTCATCTGTGAGCTGGTGCTGGCCCTCGACTATCTCCAGAGCAGGCACATCATCCACAGGTCAGCTGGGGACCTCATAGGTGGACTGATGCTCATAGACTGCAGTAGGGGTGGACTTGTTCCTCTTTGACATGAAAGGGCAAATAGAAGCTTAAGAGCTCAACAAAATACTCTCCCACATACGTTTGCTTTTATGTAAAAGACTAGGCTTCCCAGAGAAAAGTATTTCATATATAACAGGGAGCATGTTATTTCTCCCTCTGGGATAGCTATGATATAGCATATTTGATTTGTTTGCTGATCCTGCAAAAAGCTGTCTCTAATAGGTTTAATTAGCTGCAGCTCATTAATCCRTCCTGGTCCAGGGAGGGTAGGCGTCAGCCTTCAGAATTCCCCTGCTGTCACACTCAAAGGTGCCTCCCTTTTGCTCCCCTCTCTGTACCGCACTGAAAGACAAGGTATGGGACCAAACACAGCTTTTTTCTGTATGAGATTAAATCGCTTTCTAGAAGTGGTGAGTGTTTCTTTTTGGCCACCAAGATTTTTCATGGCCAGTAAAAAAAATATTTGAGCTGTTCCCACACATTCGAAGACCTGCAAAGCAACAGAGGAGGTAGAGCTTTTCCCTGGTTGGAGAGGCAGGGTTTGGCTCTGGACGGACAGACGTGCGGCTGTTTCCTACTGGTGTACTGGGCAATGCAAACCAAGGGTCCAAGGGTTTGACTTAATAGCTGCTGACAGGGGGTGTGAACAGGGAGGGACTAGCAGAGGGTTAATAAAGGTGGGGAGAAGATTGTCGCATTTATAAATATCACTCCAGAAGAGCATTCTTGTGAGGTATAAAAATAAAGCATGGTACAAAATTTAAAATTGAAATGATCCTGGTTGTTAGTAAGGGAAGGAACACGCTATTCAAGGGCTGATGAAGATTAACGCTTGTTCATGTCCGTAGCGTTTGGCTGCCATTTCTGAGATGTGAAAGCAGAGCTGATGCTTGGCGTGCCCGTAGCATGCCCTCCACAGTTGTGGAGAGCCCCAGAGCACTGGAGAGGTTTTGCTCTGCTTCGGTTGGAGCCAGACCTCCTTGGGGATAGCTCCCACTTTCTCAGGAGTCTCATCTTTCATGCTGCTTGTTTTGTTTTATACCTGTATAGATTTCTGCTCTGATGCACCTGATCTTGGCAGGCAGGCCGTCCCAGCTGCCCCGATCAGGCTCCGACGGGCACTGCTGTGGTCTGGGACATGAAGCCGGCGTGCGGTGACGGGGGCATTGCGCTGGCCGCCTCCGCCCGGCACCTGCTCGCCGGCACCAAATAATGGATGAGCATGAATTAAACATCGTGAAATGCAGACTCGGCTGTCTCTGTCCTGGGCAGCAAGGGGTAAATCCTCACGCTGTTGGCTTGGCCTGAACAAACTGAGTGGGGCCCAGGCCTAAGGGAAGCACAAAGAAGAAATCCTTCTCTGTTAGTAATGTATTACAATTAATAGTAGTGTTTATAGGACTAAGGGGCTGGAGGTTCTTCACGATTCGATGCTGTAAGAATGAGTCTGCATGAGGAGGAGACTGTTCCTCATAACGATGAACGATGTGACAGCTAAGGGAGCACAGGGTGCCCGGGGGTCTGCGGTCCCCGTTCTGAGCCGCGTCCCTGCAGTCGCGTGGCCGTCGGCATCGCTGCGGGGTGGGCTGGCGTCCCGCTACGGCTGCTGTGTAAGGGCAGGTACGAAGAGGATAGCCAAGGGGCAAAACTCCTGGGATTTCCCAGAGGGTTATTTGTAAATATAGGGGGGAGAAGCTAAAGTTTAGGCTGTGATGTGTATTTCAAGCAGCTATACATGTTTAAGGTGAATCGAGTACAACCAAACACGTACGACAGTCTGTAAAATTTGCAAGTTATTTAATTAACACTGTAATGCAAGTTGTTTAATTAACACTGTAACCCAGTGGGACAGTATTAGATTGATAAAGTGACTCAGCTGAGTCAATTACACTGCAACATCTGTAATTGGGAACATCAGGAGACAGGCGAGCGATTGCTTATTTTGTCTGAACAAAGCTGTGCAGAGGCAGCAAACAGAGGCAGAGGCAGACTGATGGCCAGAATTATTTCCCACCTACATGTAGAAGAGTGGGAAATATTTGTTAATTTTTTCAGGCTAGGAAATGGTATAACCAGTTTATAAAAAAGAAATATACAAATAATCAATAAACAAAATGATCCCTGTTCATTGTTTGCATCCTGGGAATGATCTCACTGTGCTGGTGTAATTCCATAGGCTGCATACCAGACTGAGTGAGATCAGAAAAGGCCCCAGTGGAAATAAAAAAAGATAATAATTAAAAAAAAGGTTGAAAACTGGATGAGAAATGAAAACCTGTCTTTATCGTTCATTTCAAAACTTTGAAAATATTTTTGTATCGAGGGATTCAGAGAATCCATTTTTTTCAAACTCTTTTTGCTGAAACATTTCTTAAAGTTTTTCCTTAAATTAGTGTTTTCTCAAAAATACCAAGTGTGGCATCACCATTTTTTGCTATCAAATACAGTGCTTCTGACCATCTGGACTGTTTGGCTCTAAGCTGTGGCACAGTTTTGCTGCGCTTACGGGGAAAACCAGCCGCTTACCTGAAGCCGCCCTGGTCTCTCTTGATAAAGACACCTGTCCCTGTGGTTACCTGTGTGATGGGGGATGGCACAAGGAAGGTAACTGGTATTTATAACCCACTGGAAGTAGTTTGGGTGAGAAGATGCCAGAGAACTGTAAGCTATTACATGATAATTAGATATATTTTCTTTTCTTGATTCCAGGTGGCTAGRTGAATTCAAACTTTATCTTAGTGACTGCATTTTTAAAGATAAAAACCTAAACCTGCTCATTTCTCCCCTTTGAACCCCTGGGCCTGGTGGGAAGCATCAGGACAGTGCAGGGTTACTGCACGTCTGCCTGCCTTGTGTATGTGACGATCTCCTTATGGTGCATTAAATTGCCAGGTGCCTGGCTCAGGCTGATAGCGGGTGAATGGGGACTGATGTAATTAGCTCATTAAACCCAGGTAATGTCTTGTAAAGTCACTCGGGTGGATACAGTAGGCGTATCAGGTGTACGTTTTCTCCCTTCAATGGAAAGCATTTCCCTACAGCATTGCTATAGGTATTATTATTTTGTTTTGTTTTGTTTTTTTTTTTTATTCAGGAACAAAACCTGTGGGGAACCCATTTGTTTCTAGAACAAAGATGTTAAAATCATTTGATTTTTACTGAGTAAATGGGGAACAGCTCTTAAGATAGTATTGAAACAGATTAAGAAGTAAAAGGAGGAAAAAGATAAAAAGAAGCTCTAACGTTGTAGGTGGACTACCTGGGTGGTGCTAGACCAAACCACAGCAGCCTTCACAGCCCTGTACCACCATTTCTGCTTTTGTTGTTCGATTAGTCATTCTCTTATGCCTTAATCAAACCCTGCAGGAACATCAGAGCTCAAGAGCCCCAGCAAAGACACCTTCTAGGGCATGATGTCTCTGGAAGTGTGTGTCCCCAGAGCCTGGGCTTTCCTAAAGTGTCTGCAGCCGTGTTTCATGTCACTTCTCTAGGCTAATGGCTGTCTCCCCTTCTCTGCCTTTTTTTCCTAGAGACATCAAGCCTGACAACATTTTACTGGATGAGCATGGTAAGTGCCAGTTGCTTTGTGGTCGTGCATATGCATAAAAGCAAGGTCAGAAACAGGACATCCAAGTTAAAGTTTAGGTGCTTGCTGTTTTCCTCATTTTGTGTTGCTTTCTCTCCCTCAGTTCAGTTAGGAACGGGACCATCCTTTCATGCTTTGGTTGCTGTCTTTTGCTTTTTGAGCGGCAGCATCGTGTACCTTCAGGGTGCTGGGCACCCTGTGTTGCTGCAGTATTTCTGGGGGTGCCTTAGTGTTTAATCAACACCTCCTCTGACTGACCAACCTAATGGTGTCTCTAGAAGGCATTGGCAGGGATGACACATTTTGTGCTGCTTGTGGTCAGTTGCCTAGCAGACCTTATTTTAAGACCTTCTTGGCTCTTGCTTAAAACTTACTCAAAATGTAATCATTTGAATGGAAATGCTCGTGTAATTGCAGGCTGTGTGTAACGTATGCTCACAAACAGAATGAGTTATGGTTGAATAGATAATTCTTCATTCAGGTATTTTCTTTTTCCTTGAGTATTTGACATTGGGAGGGAGCTCTGAAGAGGATTTGGGGCTGGATATATTATAGATGTTGCTATCATTTTTTCTTTAGTCTTTTTCTCAGGCAAAACTCTAACTATATTCTTGCATTATTCTCTAGACACATTTTTTGTCCTGGCAAAGCTCTCACAGTGAAGAGTCGTCTGATATTTATTAGCTTTTAACGCATTAGAAAAACACTTTGTCATTTCGTATTTTTTGAAAATCCGTGTAACTAACTGGCTTGTTGTGAGAAATCTTCATTAGCAACTACAGCAAGGCACTCGAAGAGAAAAAGTCAGTACAGGGGCAAGGCCTATCTGAATTCATTATCACTTCAGAGGCTGTGATAGAGATGCTGAAGCTCCCAAGGAATCACCGTGGCTCTTGTGTGTGAGTAGGGTTGCCTGGCAGCACCCGAGCCCAGACTCTACCCATTTTGCATACGACCTCTAATTTCAAAGTGCTAGCTAATTATTTATTTAGGAGCTGTCAGCAAAGCTGCTTCTGCCTCCAAGTGCAGCAGCCTCTCTCCTGCCCCACTCGGTACTTCTCCTGCTGCTGCCCCATGCGCAGACCGATGCAGAGACCCATCCTCCCTCCTCTCTCCTGCCAGCATCCACCGATGCAATGTGGACCTGCTCGGCCAGCCAAGGCTGGGGTGCTCCTGGCACTGCCGTGGCTCCAGGGCCGCCCTCCCAGCCAGCGCAGTGCAGAGCCGGTGCGGGGCTGCGTTCCGTCAGTCCTCACCAGTGGACACAGTGACCTGTGACCATCTTCCAGGAATCGCCCTACCTCTGTGCCCTGTAGTACTAGGGTGACACAGCCACCCAAGAAGGAGCTGGGAGCACTAGAGCCACAGAAATGTAGGTCAGCATTCCCCTGAAGAGGGAAAAAATAGAGGGGAAAAAGCTCTGCTTGTCTCTGCAGTTGCATTCAGCTCAGCAGGATGTAACCTGCGAACTTCTATAATGACACTGCAATTTGGGTTGATTTTTGAGCCTATTCTCTGCTCGCTGTGATGTTTTAACTGTCTGTTGCAGAGGTTTCAGAGTTTTTTTCTGTGGATGTACCCTTGACTTCAGTGTCCTTCTGACTATGACTTGTAGTATTTCTTTTCTTCATCCATGGCAGCAAAGGTGTGTCCTCTCATGCATACAGAAAGCTTTGTGCACACAGTTCAATTTTTTCTTGTCCCCAGAGCAACCATTATTGTAGCATGTTTATCTATATTTAGCCTAGTAGATTGTGCTTGTTTTTCAGTATCTCTTTCCCCGTGGAACGGAGCTGCAGCTCCCCATTCCTTCTCCTCTCTCTTCACCAGGCTTTCACAACTGTGATCACAAAATATATGCTATTTGCTAACATCAATTTTTTATAATGTTCTTGATTGAGACCAGTGCCCTGAGAGTATGAAGCACCTGAAGACCTTCAGCAATCAGACTTCAGTCCTTCATTTTTTAGACTCTTCTTGCCCCCTAACTCTGCCCTTTGGCCCATCTTCCTTTCCAGCTGTGAAGTACCTTTCCAGCTGTGACTCCTTCACCCTTTCAGATTTACATAGCGGAAGGTGCCCATATCTGTTACAAACCGCAGTGCCCTTTTTGCTGGTGTTAATCACTGATGAGGGTGCAGGAGCCCTTGATCATATCATCTGATCTTCGTGTAGGAGGCTGGTTCAGGTTTTTGATGGTACAAATGCCTCTCATGATGCCACACGTTGAAATGTGTTGTCCTGCTGCTGACTGTCATGAACTTAACACGCACCTCATGCGTTTGCCTCTATCACCCTGGTCGGTGACATTCTGTATTACCATATCAATTTCAGCTAAGAAATTAAAGTGAGCCATAAATAAAGTGGAATATCGGGCAAATGTCTTTCTGTGCAATAAATAAAGCAGTTGTTCGATATCAGAGATTTGGATCAGGTCCCACAATGAAAAAAATCCTCAGCAGATGACCACCTTCAACAGTCATTCCAAGCACAAAGTGATTTCCTCCTTTAATGATAAGTCTATTGATTTGGCTCAATGACAACACAGCTCACCTGGGAATAAAAGAATATAACAGATGGCAGTTTCCAGGAATTGTGACTAATTCATTAGGAGTTTTTGGCCAGGTCATTTGTCTAATAAAATTGAAGAAAAGCTCAGTTTTATCTCTAGTAAAACTGAGAGGTTTTGTTGCAAGAGCCCTGTAATGGCTTTGCTCAGTATTACTTCTTGTACCGCTGCTGAAAGGTTCTCGAGGGCAGTGCTAAAATGGGTGAGTTCATGCCAATGCAGGCACTGCACGCGTAGCCCATTTGCTCTCTAATCTCAGATAAGAAAGTTACGGCACAGTCTGTCCAAGAGCCTCCATACTCCACAGCTCCTAATGTCTCTAGTTTCATATTCTTTAAAACGTTATCTTAGTTGAATCTGCAGAAGCCTTATATTTTTTGCACAAAAGATGCTCTAGAAAGGTGAAGGAATTATGTAGTAACAGAGATGCTGAATATAATAAGAAAATTCTTTGCCTTAATGCAGAACCAAAGGCTTGATCTGAAAGTGCCAATTTCAGGCAGACAGGATGAGCTTCGGGAAGGAMATGGTGCCCGGAGTACAGCTCTGGCTGTGCTGTTTCGAAACTGGCTGCAGTTAGAGATGCTGAGCAATCAGGAAAACACAAGCCTTAAAGTTTGACCCCAAAGCTCAGCAGCAACACCCGGCGCTTCCCTCTGGGTTACCAGTAGCTGCCATCCCTGATCGCCCAGTCCACCCTGCTCTGTAATGCCACCGCCGCTGTTCAGCCTCGTCGTACTGTTTGGAGCCTTCTTCCTCAGCCTCATTGGCTTGATTAGGTAATTTCCCAAGTGGGCTAGTTTATAAAACTTGTGATTTATTTGAAGTGAATCATTTAAAAGATGCATGCAGAGAAAGGCACGTTTGTGCTTGGAATATCAAATTCTTAATAAGTCTGTATGATTCATATTTATGAAAACAGCTCCCCACAAAGTGGAATGAGAGCTAGAGATGAAATTAAAAACAATGCAATGACGTAGAGGACGTATCCAGACAAGACAGTTGTATGTCATTCTTTTCTGTCAAGTAATCCCCAGTGATTTGATGCCCGTTCTTTAGTGGGCAGACTGAAGAAGAGAGAGCCTGGCTGATTTTGTAAAGCAGTGTAAACAGCAAGGAGAGACAGATGCTCTTGACAGATCAGTCAGTACCATGTGAGGGGCGAGCTCTGGCACCTCACTTACGCTCTCCCAGCAGTGCCCGCAGCTCAGCAGAAGGACCTCAAGTTTTCCTTTCTTCCTTCAAACTCAAGCCTGACAAGCACCGCAGATTTGATATGGAAATTTGTGTCTCGATGGGACTCGCAGCCTGGGGAGCCCATAGGTGCAGAGACAGGTCCCACCTGAATGGGGCTGTTAGCAGGTCGCTGTCCTGCTGAGCTGTACCTGCCCTTTCCCTGCCTGAGGCAGTCCGATGGTGGAATTTGAAATTGCTGAAAAGCTGGACGATAACTTCATGGGGAGGGGCTGAAGGATTTATTCATCCTTGCCAGATGCTGACATGGAGGTGGAAGTTAAGTGGTTGCGGCGTGATCCCAGAGCCTTCTGGATAACGGTCATGTCTGCCCGGTCTGTGTGCCTAGCAGTAGTATCAGGAGGTGTATGGACCAGGGCTCGGTGCGAGGCAGGAGCCAGTGCCTAACAAAGAGGTGGTCCTTGTCCCTGGAAACTCACAGCCCAAACAGTGAACATGCCCAGCTTTGCATAAAGCATGGCAGGCCTGCTTCCACCAGTTCTGATGGACATCCGATCCACCCCTAGCCTGTCTCCGGAGGAGCTGTACACGTACGTCCAGCCATCCTCCCGAGCTGCARGACACGCAGTTTGGATGCGCGTGCTCCAGGGTGCATTTTGCACGCTGGCCACAGCTCATACAGGGTGCGGGCAAGAGGCTCCTATGCTTTACACACTGCACGTGTCATTGAAGAGACAATAGGCAGGAACATGGACGTGACACAGTGTTTTCAGGTGAAATCACAAATTCTACTTTTATTCCCCAAATTTTCCCAGCTAGATCGGATATTTGCAGCAGGCCAACTTGTATCACTGTTCTCATATAACAGATATATAGGCACAATTGTAAAGATTTACTTAAATGTTTCATAGCATCCAGACAAGACAACGGGAGTTCATTACCAAAGYATCAACTGTTAGACGTATAAAGGTGATCTTCTTTTACTTTAACTCATGAACTAAAGCAGCAGTGAATTTCTAGCTGTTGAAGCTAATGACTGAGGGAAGTATTGTCTCCATCAGTAGAAAGCCACTTTGATTTGATCTCTGTGGTTAGAGGAAACAACAGCAATTCAGCCACCCTCTGTTATTGCAGAGGAGGGTGATGAGTCTGCAAAACACAACATACAAAACATCTGATGCTTTTGATAATGAGCCCAGCTCTGTCAGGGATGAGCAAGTTCAGTGCCTTAGGAGAAGATGCATGAGGTCAGGAGGAAGAAAAAACTGCCTGCATTTAATCAGAAGAATTAAGCTGAACTAACCCACAAGTTTCAAAGAAATTCACTTCAGTGAAGCCAGCCTTGTATTGATCACCTGTACTGCTGTACATGATTGGTCTGCTCACTGCTACCAGTTTAGTGAATAAGGAATAATAAATTAAGTGTTTGMAAAAAAAAAAAAAAAGTACAAGTAAAAGAGCAGGCAAGAGGTAAGTGGAAGCATTTCCTTTCTCATCCCTACAAATCACATCCACCTCTTATTTATTTTTCAGTTTGCAGGCAGCAGCTGTGCACATTGTAGCAGTGATAGCAGAAACCATTCCTACCCCACAAGGGGATTTTCATGATGCTTGAATTTCTTCGCAAGGCTCTTTTGCTTGCTGCCAAAGGTGTTTTGTTCCATTCTAGAGACATCCTCTAAAGAGGAAAATGGAGAGAGTGCTTAGTACCTGGGACCACCAAAGGGCAAGTAGCTAGAAAGCCAAAAATATCAAGGATTTTTTTTTTTTTTCTCCCAAAAACATAGTGGAATTTTTTCTGTGAGAAAAGTTCAGTTCTCTTTCCCCCCAAATTTAGAAAGACTCAAAACAATCACCATTAAATAAGTTCGTGGAGAACTCTTTTTTTTCTCCCCAAAGTGTAAATAAGGGGATATTTGATGTAACCAGATACGTCTGTAAGCAGCCTGCAAGCTGAAATATTTTCTGTCAGTTCTCCCACCAGAATATTTTTTTCCTGGAAACTCCTTTCCATAGAGTATTTTACTTTAAGTTTCTGATTCAAAGCTGTTTCTTGTGTGAAATTAAAGCAAATCAAGTTACACATTAACCTCTGTCTTTCAGGACACGTGCATATCACCGATTTCAATATTGCCACGATGCTGACTAAAGAAATCCAAGTCACCACCATTGCTGGCACAAAGCCGTATATGGGTAAGAACTGATGACAATTACGTATTCTTGAACTGCCATTTTATGGGCTTGATTTGACAGCTGTGGTGGGATACAGATGAAGTCTTTTTTGACGAGAGTTTGAACTCTTTTCTTCCTGGTATGTAACAAAACACATGCATTGGTTTGAAATGAGGAACAACCTCAAGAGGTGCTGCAGGGGAGCGTGATGGGAGTCCCTTCCCAGTAACACCCTGATGCAGCTGGAAAGCGTGTGTCCGTCTGCTGATTTCACACAACAGACCAAAGCAAGTGTACTGCAAACACAGATTTTAAAGCCGTTATGCCGTACTGTACAGCATGTTTTTGATTATAAAATAAGATAGTTGCACTCCTGAGATCTCAGAGCATTTCACAAGCAGCAGTCAAGCCATCTAGCAATGATGAAATGTTCTTGCTACCCTTGAGAAGGAAAATGAAGCACAAAGGCTTGTATTTGGTCCCTCAGTACATTAGCACAAGTCTTRCACTGCTGCATCAGTAGCTCAGAATTTGAATTTTTATATAAACTGGCTGCTTTAAAAACTGGAATTACTCTGTGTTTAGACCAAGTGAGTGGACTTAAGACTTGCTGTTTTCCTGGGCTKYAGCATCTGCTTGGCGTGGTAGGAARGAGCCCATATTCTGGTTTCAGGCTGACACAGTCAAGAGCATTGCCGTGCTGATGCCAGGTCTGCATCGGAAAGAGGAGAGTGAGGCGTTAGCTCTGATCTCTACCGCTGAGGACAGCATCCCGTCTTCAAACAGCAGGACGGGAGGACAGTTGTAACGGGTCTGCAGAGCACAGCRGTGACGGATGTGCATTGCCCGTAGGAAAGGCAGGTACAGCTGGTGCAGAAGTGGCTGCCACAATTGGAAGACAGACTGAAAAATAGGTAGCTGAGTAACTGGGCTGGTTGCTATGGTTACATACCATCCCCTTCCCCTCCTTYCTTCAGTTCACAAAAAATGCAGTTTTTGGGAGCTTTTTTATCTCCAGGCAATGGCATGGGACTAGTCCCAGGGAAGAAAACTTGTCAGGCAGCTGKAGGAGTGCATGGGGGGATGTTCTCCTGGGGCAAAGTGGCTCTGGAGCACGTGGATCACTCCACAGCAGCCTTGGGTCAGCTGGACAAACAGTTTTCATGAGCAAATCAACACACACACGGAAGGAAGATACACAGTGATTGCTCCCTATGCAGACCTCGTTTCCCTACTACTCAAAAAAAATTTGCTGCTTTTTCTTTTCCCCTTTATAAGGGGAGTACAGAAAGCTTACTTATGTTCACTTACTGGTCAAATCAGTGAAGCAGCTGACTTTTCAGACAGCAAGAGACCCACTTGATACTTATCACACAAGCACAGTTAATAAACAWAAAGCAAAATAATATTGACATACCTGGGAGGAATTGGGGCCAGAGCATGCAGGTAATGAACCAGAGAGAAATATCCCGAGCTAATGCTAGAAGAACTCCTGTGCAAACATTACACAGAAAAGTCTTTGTAACCATAAATTCAACTTTCCTAAGTGAAGCAAAACCACTCAAAAGCATTTCTATACAGCTAACACAACCCCTCCCACACAAAATACATACTTTCATATACAGTAACACTGTCTCTCAGACCTAAGTAATGCAGCCTCCCTACAGCTGTTGCATAGCCAAATCCCTTAGGGCAATCCCCTGGGAATCTCCTTTCTATGAAGATGACCAAATTAACCTTTCACCTTTGCACCACCAGTGCAATCCTTTTAAAAAGGAAAACATGCACAAAAAGAAAGCATTTTTTTTTTAGAGCAATTCTTGCCTCCCAGCTCGCACAAAAATCCTACAGTATTTTTTTTCCTTAATCTCAAAAGGGAAGTTTATTTGCTAAGAAAGAGCATTTCAGTCTGTGCCTCCACCCACTTCCTATTAGCCTGGTAACCTCCTCCTAAAAAGCTGTGGCTGTCAGGCTTCATTCGGTTAAAATTTGCTTGTCCCTGCCAAGGGTGCAGTTGGCACTATGTCTACGTTTACGCTGCATATTAATGTTTCTAAAGAGCTGCTTTCATTCACTGTGTGAGGCTGTATTTAGGCTCTGCYAGACTGAAGTACTTTAAATATGAACGAAGAGATATGAGTGGCACGGGAACAGCTTTCTTTCCAACGTGAAGATCTACTGAGCGCTAGCTGAGGGCAGAGAGGCTTTCCGGGGGAGGTGAGGAGATAACTCAGGCCAATTTTATGCCTAGATTCAGTGAATTAGGGTTAGTCCTTATTCCGAAGCACATTTACTGTGGCATAACGGGCAAGTCCTGTGTCAGCAAAAGGAGTTTGTTCTCTGCTTTGTGGGCAGAGAAGCACTGAGAGATCCAGGTGGAGGGGACCGTGGGGCTCTCGGGTGCCCCAGGAGCGGGAGCACAGCAGCGCAGGAAGGGCTCTGCTCCAGGACGGTTGGAGTTTTAGTGCTTTGTACAATGTAGGAAATCAACTGGGTCTGGTGAATCTCTTAGTGATGATATAAAGCATTCTATAATCCAAATGAATTGGATTGTGTTTATCAAACATGAAACATTCCAGTTACACAGGTGATAGCACACCTGTTTCTCAAGGCCATCCCATCATTTACACACATTAATCAATTACGTTTTGTAACAGTCCACTGAAGTAGAAATTATTGACAGTCCCATTTCACCAGAGGGGAGAGTATGGCTCAGAGGAGCTGAAACGCTTGTTTGGGTTTTAACACAGTAGACAAAGTTTCATACCGTGCTAATTGCACAGGTAGTTAGTCAGCAGGGTCAAGGTTTCAAGGTGTGTCTGTTCCCAGGGCAGGCAAATATCTGGGCTAAGCTGGCGTGCTGGGAACTGGGTCAGGTCTGGCTCGCACCGAGACGGCGCTCAGCGCCGAGCAGGACGCGAGGTCGGCGAGGTCCTGCTGCGCGGCTGCAGGGAGCAGCGGGCTGCACAGCGCTTGTCAGGGTGGGAGATCAGGGTGGTTTGCACACAGGGGTGTTTGCGCTTCCCTCCACGCTGAGGCTCCTCGGTGTGGGATTCTTCTGCATTACAAGGCTGAGACAGCGGTCAAGGAAGCTGACAAAGACCAAAAAATTAATTGCTGCAAGGAAACTCGTGCATTCTGATTCGTGTCCACCTCAGCGATGTTTCGGTAAAGGACCAATCTACCAGCCATATGCCATTGTTTTGAAGAAAAAAGCAGAAATTATCAAAGGCATGGTAATGGATAATATGCTAATTTGTGTCCTAGGCAGAATAGCAGGGATGCTCTCCGTGGCATGGATCAAGCATTCTGTGTTGCTGATTTCCACTCGAGATTGCAGCAAGGCAAACTTTCCTTTTTCTGTATTTCGCAGCACCTGAAATGTTTAACTCCACAAAACCCACCGGCTATTCCTTCGCTGTGGACTGGTGGTCACTGGGAATCACTGCCTACGAGCTGCTCAGGACCCGGGTACTGTGCACGCGGCTCCTGTCCCCGTCTGTCCGTCTCTTTCCTTAAACACTCTGTTGGAAAGGTTAATACTTTTAACAGGGGTGAAAGGGCCGAGCCAAATTCAAGGCTTTAAGGGTTATTACAGCATAGGAGGCAGAAACCACATCTTCACCAGGGTTCTTATGATCACAGCTAAGAGCTCAGAGAAACTGTCRCAATACAGAACAGCGTGGCGCAACAGTTCCCTCTGGGTTGGCATAAGCTGGGCAACGCAAACAAGTGACAACTCCTGAAGTTTGGGCTGCAATATAATTTACTTTGAGCTCCCATCCTGCAAGGAAAAAAAGAAAACTTGAAAAAAAATCTTGTTGCTGTTGTAAAAAGACTGAGCAGTTTGAGCAAAAGGAAACCTCAATGTGTAAATTATTAATAAAGCACAATCCCTGCCTGTCACATCAGTGTTCTGCTGCTAACTCAGGTAAGGTTGGGGGCCTTGTGGACAGACGATTAGATTAGTGTTTTGGAAGTGTTCTGTAAAAAAAGTGGGACAAAATTATATAAATTACATTCTTCTAAGCAAAAGGTTGTTTAAAGTCTTGTGAGGCTAGGAAGCTTCTTTCAGTACGAGTATGCAAAACACGTTTTTAAGAAACTCTATCATCAATCTTCGCAGAATGCCTAAAAAAATGTTTTGATGAATATATTTTAAAGAACAGATTTTCAAATGAATTTGAGTGTTTCAAATTGTGAGTGACCAAGTTAGTACACATTAAGGGGACATGGTTGTCTGACCTGGTGGGTAACTGAAGCCATGTRCCCCCTGTAAACATATTAATATAATATTTGAGTTTTCCATTTGTAATGTTAAATGAATTGCAGGACTGGACATCACATTGACTTTTGACTTGATGGCAGTATTTCCAAAGATGGGAGTAGAAATGCTGTTAGGTGTTCAAACCTGATGGCACAGCCGTCATTAAGATGGTGGCACCAGTGGTGGTTACCACATGGGGGAAGTGAAGGGAGACCTTGAGGTCCATCTAGTGTCGGTACATGTTAAGCACAATGCACCTGATTTGATCTCACAATTTATAGATACTATTTTTTAAACGTACTTTTAGCACCCTCAGTCCCCCAAAATACTGTAAAAATCTGGGAATCAAAAATCTTTCAAAATGGAAACACTCTACCATCATAAATCCTCTTTCAAAGTAAGGCAGTAGTATTGTTTAGTTGGGAGTTAAACATGGAGGTGACTTTACCCGCACGGTAATGCCGGCTGTACGTTGCCCATCGTTTCAGATTGAGCTCCCCAGGTGCTCAGCGGGCGCGGGGGTGGCCTGGCTCCGCTCCTGCCGGCGGCGTGCAGCCAGGTGCTCCTTGGAGAGGGCTCAGCYGCCCGTTTGCCATGGCACTGGTCACGGGGCAGAAGGGACGGGTCATCCTGCAGCCTGATGCCACGCCCGGGACTTCTAACCCTTCCTGGGACATTATTTTTTCAGCTGATTTGGTAGGTGGGAGAAATCCTGCTCCTTTTTACTTGTGTCATCGCCAACATGAGTGAAGAACTGAAAACAGCGGCACATTTTACGGGGAATATTGGGAATGCTCTAACCATAGCGCCATATATATAAAATCCTTTTTGATAGCCCTTTAAGATACAAATATTGAAAAGGCCAAGCAAACACAAGCTGGCTAATGACTCTCACTTTTGGGTTTTGCTTCCTATCTGTCACGCTGTTTAAATATCTGGTTATTATCATTGTTCTTGCTGACATTATTATTTTGTTTCTTTCAACTGAGCTACAATCACACACACTTTCAACGGGAGGCTTGGGGAGTGGAGCTTGTTTGGAGCTTCTTTGCTCTAAAAAGATTTCCCAAAGAGTCTGAAAAAATAGATAAATTAAAATGCTTTCCTTGTGGCATTTTTCACAGAGGCCGTATCATATTCGCTCCAACACTTCCGCAAATGAAATCGCTCACGTGTTCAAGACGGCTACGGTGATGTACCCTGCTGCTTGGTCCACAGACATGGTGTCGCTAATCAAAAAGGTGAGGGCAGCCGTGGAAGTGGGTGGCTTAGGGGCTGGGATGTGTTGTATCTGGGCACTGGCTGAAAGCAGCCGAGTCCTTCCATCGTGCTTTGTAGCCTTTGCAGTAAATTGTGGGGATTCATTGCAAATTGTGTCCAGACCCAGTGTTAGTGACCTTCAGATGGTACCATATGATAAATATCCAGCTTTTAATGTTGTAGCCGCGCTAATGTAATAAACAGCTAGCGGTACTGCATCCTGAACTGATGGGGATGAAGTTTGTGCTGGCAACCGCGGCTGCTGCTAATGCATCTCTTCTAAGGACGCATGCAGTCTTTGCTTCCAGAGTTTCTCCTGTAACTTTGTCTCTCTGGGATGATGTAACTTAGAAGTAGATATTAATATACGTGTCAATAAATTTGTCAAAAAAAAATGCATAATTTTTTTTTATTTTTAAAAAACATTTTTCCCAATAATGAAAAGATTTGCAAGACGTGCTGATACTATTGAAATCCTTTGATGCCATGTGGGTTATGCACCACAGTAATTATTTTTTAATAAGGCTGTTATCAAAATTGCTTCAGAATCATTACTGGAATAATTTTGAAGCTGAAATCATGTTTGAAGTGAAGCCATATCTTCAATAAACAAACTATTGCTTGGCAATGTCAGGCACTGTTTGCATACAGTGGCAGCAAAGCTGAAATACTGAACCCTGCATAACAGCACTAGCTGCAAATTTTGAGAAGTATGTAAATAGTTTTCTAATTTTCAAATAAGTGTAGGCAATAAAGTAGTACTTAATGTAGCTTTCATCTGTTTTTTGTTCCAAATAGTATGTAGAAGTGTTCTGTCGTCTCTAATGAAATACTCTCAAACTTTTTAATGAAAATGAGACATCAATTGTTTGCTGAGGCAGAATCACGGCGTATTCTCCAAGAAGAAAATTGAAGAATATCTCCATTTGCTTAAAATTAAATGGAGCTAATATTTCATTAAGCCTAACTGTAATTTAGGGATATTTACTGCAGATGTCCTCTGTGTTGTTATGTTGGAAGTTTTTCCCTGGACCACAACATGCCGCAAGCCATGTAGGTTCCCTTGTGAATAAATAATGCAATGTCACAATTACTTAAATTTCCAAGTGCCCCTTTGCATCTGGTTTAACAGCCAGATGTATTATATATGAGGCCAACTGTGGTTCTGTCCTGGCTTAAATATCTCCTGTGAATTTTTGTATTTATTAATATTCAAGGCAAATTATCATCCGTGGCAGAGCCGCATCACTCACGTTAGGACTGGAGCACAGAGCTCCGCAGAAGGAAATGAATTGTGAGGGATGTCCCTGTGTGCTGCACACTCTGCACGCCCGCACGAGACGGGGGGCCGAGGGGGTCACCTTATCCACCCCTTTCCGGAGAGTTTGGTTCATCTGGTTTTCCTGCTAGATTTTCGGAGTGCATACTATCAGGAGTTTATGCAATGTTGAATCCCTGAAATTCAGAGACAAACCTCGTCATTTCCTTCCACACAAGTAATTGTTACAGCAATGTTAAAAAAATGCTGAAAATAAGCAGTGTGAATCCATTATTTCACACTGGAATTATACTTATGAATAGTCCATTACTAGAGTGAGAAAACAGGGGATGTTTTACTGATATGGTATTCAATTGGGAACACAAAGGCATGAGTTTAACTCCCCATTCTGAAACAAATGGTTATTTTTAACCTTGGACAAATTGTTTAATGTCATTGCCGCCTCATCGCCTGTTCCTAACATGGGGATAAAAGTTGTTCATAAAAATGAGAATAAATAGAGTTAAAGATTGTGAGCACCTGGCATACACTGGTGAAGGGAATCTGAGCCAGAGCAACAGAAGAGAGGCACCCACTTGAAGTGCCGGTGTTCATGCAGAGTGTCGCCAGCGCTGCGTGTCCCGAGCCCCGTTCAGCACAGCGTCCGACCCGCGGGGACGGCGGCTGGCGCGGGGCGGGATCGGGACGGCTGGTGTCCCCGGGATGCCTCCCTGAGCCCCAGTGATGGAGACAGAGGCCGCGGTGTCCCCAGCACCTGCTCCTTGTCACAGGGTGAGGCACGGCCGACCCTGCGGTCCAGCCCAAACTGGAAACCTGCCTCGGCCTCGCACTTTTAGCAATGACAGGCAAAGCTGTCCTGGAGCTCCATCCCCAGGGCCTCTGTAACTGCACGCTATCACCGCAGCCCTCGGCRGTTCCCCGGCTCCCTCTGACAGTCCCACTTGCCACAGGCAAAACCAGCTCCTTCTCAAAAAGCAGCTACTGACAGAGGCACACTCAAAAGTCTGACGGTCATTTCCCTACCCCAGCTGTTACCTGGTGTAACTCTGCCATAGACACATCTGTATGTACCTAATCTCTGATTTCGCATCTCAGGGTCTCACTTTCTCACCTCTTCCATTTAACTCTCGCTGCAGTTGCTTGAGCCGAACCCCGAGAAGCGTTTTTCTCAGCTGAAAGATATCCAGGACTTTCCATATCTGTCAGATGTGAACTGGGATGCTGTTCTCCAGAAAAGGATAATGCCAGAATTCATTCCCACAGTAAGGCAATTTTAATTTAAAAGGTTCTCAATGTGCCCAAGCGTTAGACACTGCAGCCTGCCCTCGTGCCTGGCACCAGATCATGGGACGTTCTTACAAATTTCCACGAAAGCATCAGATGTCATAAGATACAGGGGAAAAGAGAGGCAAGGGCAAAATTTTCACTTTCCTGTGGGTGTAATAAGGAGTAATGGGGGATGATTACAAAGTGTGGGTGCCCCAATATTGATCTGCTCTGTTTATAATATTCCCAGAATTTCTGGATGCAGAACTGGTCTTACATGCTCCGGACTGTCCATGGCATGCTAGATGAAACACACGCTGACAGTGCTTGTGAGCCGTCCTGCGCTGAACCGCCTTTCTTAGTAGCCCTGCTTAGGACTAGCTCTTCAAATGCAAAAAACCAATGAACAGACATAGGCTCAATAGCAGCCTGGAGATCACCCGCCATTTTATGATAATTAGTTTCTTCCTGTAATGACTCTCCCTAACAAGCCCATTGTTCATGGTAAAATAACAAATACAGTAGATTAGTGTTTCTGATCCTTTTTTAATTGGATTAAAGCAGCACAGAAGTAACATAAGCCTTATGGAAAATAATCCAAGGACTGCTGTGTGCAGTGTTACTCTGACTGTTTTTCAGCCAAACAAAAGTTGGGCTAAACTATGAGTATTTGCTGATTGTTTGTGTTTTCCCCCTCTGTTGGTGGTTTTCTCTGTGGTGGGTGTACGTGTATTGCTTTAAACCCAGTTTTGCAGGCTGCTGTGCTCCTCCCAGCAGAGGCACAGCCCAGCCGAGACACAGAGTCCTTGTCCTCACCATCACTTCGAAGCAGCCAAAGGGCTGAGTAGAAGCAGCGAGCACAAAAAGAGCAATTGCCACACCTTGACAATGTCCCCTGGCTGAGGGAACTGATAAAATATATAAGAAGTACAGCAGGTGTTCTGGCTATGTGTGCAGTTGTAATTACTTTATGTTTTACAAAATTCAGCTCTCAGGTGCAGTCCAATTTATGAGAGACTCTTCAAGACAGGCTCTGATCACTTAAGGCCACCTCTCTCTCCCCTCCAGAAAGGCAGACTGAACTGTGACCCAACCTTTGAACTGGAAGAAATGATCCTAGAATCCAAACCTCTTCACAAGAAAAAAAAACGCTTGGCTAAGAAGGAGAAAGACACCAGCAAAAGCAATTCCTCCCAGGTGAGAGCAAGGAGGTACAAGCATGTGGTCAAGGAATTCTCTCATTTTCCAAGAAAGCTGATTGCCATCTAGCAAGACCACAGCAAACTGTTTAAACAGACCATTTTTTCCCAAGACTCTTCCACATCTTCCCTTTGGTGGAAGGCAGCACTGGGTTTGTATGAGAGGAGAGTCTTAATGCCATTCTCCCCACTGCAGTGCTAAAGATGCTCTATACCTAAAGATATCTCTATATCTCCTTGAAATTGTCCTTGTAATGTCTGTGTCAACTGTGAATTTATTCCCCATCTCTTTGTTTTTCTATTCAAATGTGAAAGGCCTGCCATCTTCAAAAGCACCTAGAGATGCTCCAGAGGGATTTCATTGTTTTCAACAGAGAAAAGTAAGTACTGATACAGAGGCAGCATCAGAGACTCTGGCCCTTGTCAAAGCCTTTGACAGATTTGGGTTTTGGGCCATCTTGGCAAACGCTGCAGATGGGGCTTTAGGAGCTTACTAATGAGGCAGTTGGGGAGAGCAGGTACTGGTGAACGCTGGTTGATCTGTCACCTGCCGGGGACTGATGTGGCATTTCTCTTCTTGAGGTGGAGGGCTGGGCCCACAGCCACGAACTGCGTTAATTGTCCCCTTTGTGCAGGCAGACTGTTACTGCGGGGGCTCGCGGCTGCGGGGGCTCGGCGCTGCGGGGGCTCAGCGCAGCCCCTGCGGGGCAAGTGGCGGCTCGTGCCAGGGAACGGGATGCTCCCGGGCAGCCACACCACTGCGTGGGCCTTGGCACTGCCCGGGCTTTCCCTCACAGCTCAACCATCTCTTTCTCTCCCTAAGGGTGAGACACCACCACAACGACATCCAGACCATAACACTGGCAAAAAGCAGAGGCGCGTACAAGGAGGACAACCAGAACAACAACCTCTGAGAGCAGCACAGCCCCTGCTGGAGCTTTCCTCGTGGGGCCAGTGCACACCCACCCACACACCTTCACGATGCTGGGCCATCGGACTCGTCCACTGCTGCCAGGACACTGCCGATAGCCCAGGGCAGGGCGGCCGGGCGGGAGCTGGGGCACCCGCTCCCTCTGCCTTCCACCCCAGAGCCAGCGGATCCTGGGCATGGGGGGAGAGGCTGTGGGTGCTGCCACCGCAATTTGCCACAGTCAGTTAGACTCAGATCCTATTATTTTGCCTTTCTTGGTGGCAGGAATGTGACCGTGTGAAAATGGATGAGACACACAGTATTGACCCTTTCGGCTTGGCTAGCCAGCATCGCAGCCCTTGGTGCTGCCTGCCAGGCGACTGCCAGCAGCGTAACTGAAGGGCTGAGCGTGCATCATTTGTAGAGGTGTCATTGCTAGTATCAGTCTTGGTGGTGGGTCCAGGCTCTGTGGAGGTCAGGACTCCCGCATGGGCTCACAGCTGATGGCTCCAGCTGGAAGAGGCTGCTCTCACCTGCAGGGTCTCCACCAGCGCATGGAGACAAAGATGGCCTTTGCTTACAGACGCCTCCTGTGAACATCCCGTGAGTGTGGGCACGGGGAGCTGGAAGTGGCGATGATCTCCTTCCTTAGCTGGGAGGAGGCAGCAGAGGTTTCCTCCTCTCTCCGTGCTGGTTCCTGTACCCGTTTCTTGCAGAACGGGGCTGGCTGGTGGGTGATCAGAGCATGAAGACAAATGTGGAAATGAAGAGGTAACAACCAGGCACTGGCGAATAACTGGCATCCAGGTGCTTTTCCAGGCCACCCTGAAAAACACATTCACTATCACATTAAACTGCTGCAACTCACTGAATCTGATGGGGTTTGGCTTCCAACACCAGAGGTAAATTTGAGTGTGTATTTTTAATTGCTCTACCATTGAAATCAGGCTTGATTTAAGCAGCTACTGTTTGCAAGAACAGCTGTACTCCTGGTGCAGTCTTTACCAAGACTGAGATTGGCCAAAGCATTTCTATTAGGGTAATGCTAGGAATGATGCTGTTATTTAAATGCTTTGGCAGACCTGAGGTTTCACCTCCTTAATTGACGTTTTTCCTGTTCTCAGCAATATAATGAATGCGTGATGAACCATTTGCCTCCCATTTACCCAAAGGTGTTCTTTGTATCCCCTGTGCCTTCCCGTCTTTCTCTCTGGCTAAATCTGATCAACTCAAAAAAAATCTGAATAAAACCAACAGCAAATGAAAGGCTTCTTCCCAGATGATCAAAAGTCAATGTTACTTCTGAGACCGCTTGCATAGCAAGGCAGAATGGGTGTTCCTCCTGCCTAGAGCCCACTAGGACTTTACTGGACTCTCTGTTTAAATCTGTTTTTCCCCTGGCTGAAGACTTTCAGACATCCTCTGCCTATGGAGCTGTGGATTCGGTCCGTTACTGACACAGATTGTGTGCAGTAGACTTCCCAGTGGTCTTCACAGCTGCTTCTGATAGACTGACACATGCATAATCCCTCTCTGAATCATTGATCTGATGATGGCTGGCTGGTTTGCTTTGGAAAATGTGTGGTTTACACATGTGCACAGGCAAGCGGCCATCCCTGTGACTGCTGGGAGAGGACCATCTCCGTTCCCCCTGAGCATTCCTGAATCCAAGGCAGGGGATCGCCCGTCCAAGCAACTGACCACAACGTCCTGTCTGCCTCTTCTGCCTCTGCAGTGGCATGTAGTGGGCATCCCAGCACTGAGCAGCTCAGTCATAGTTCACACCTGAAAATAAGCTTTAGTTGGGTATCTTCCACTTTCTGGTCCCTCCTACAACAGTGGTGGTGGGGTGTCCCACTGCCGGCTGCTCCCTACATGCATTAGATGCCTGGGTCTCCCCTCCGTGCTGGCAGTCTCTCTTGGGGGATGCAGTGGATCACATCTGTGCTGCAGAAAGGCYGAGCAGGGCAGTCCAGCATGGTCACGATGGGTCTGTACAGCATCCTATCCAGGCCCTCTCCCACCACCTCTGGGGGATGGATTCTCCGGGCAGTCTGGTTTGTGGTGGGCAATGCTGGGGGAGCCCCCGCTCCGCTCCCTCTGTGCCTCCACCCTGCCGGCTCCAACCCCCATGGTTCAGCTTCTGCACTGCTTTCACCCATCTGGCTTTTGTTTTTTGCAGTAATTTCTAACAGAGATATGAGCGGCATATCCTGATATCTTTAACAGGTAGGGTACAGGGAGGATGCTGGCACAGCAATGCAAGCACCTCCCCGGATGCGAAGGAGGCCTGTTCTGACTCGCACTGCGCATCCTCTTCCTGACATGGTGCCATGGCAGTATGTATCTTCGCCTCTGTACAATAAAGATAAGCAGCCCCCCAGTTTTAGATGACTATAGCAGTTTCTTTGCTGCCATCATATGAAGGTGCCAGGGTAAGGGGAAGCCGGTTCTGCACGAAGGCTGCAGGGACTGAGGGCTGCAGCACCYGCTGTGCAGCGTGCCCTGGTTTCCTCTGCGCAGCTGGCAAGTGCCCCGCAGGCACGCGGACAGATGCACTGCCGTACCACCACCTTCTTCCACACGCTGTGCCTGGTAGCCTGGTTTTATTTGCTCAGGTCAGGCTCCTGGCATAGTTGCAGCACAGCGTGTGTGTGCAGGGCTGGGGAGCGGGGGGCAGCAGCATCGCTATATGCTGCTAGAGTGGAAACAACCAACCGGGAAAGCGTGACCCTTTTCTCTCCAGGGAGCTGCAAAGCTGGAGTGGAATTAGTTCAGCAGTAAGTGGTTATTGGAGTCCTCAAAGGGGGTCATTGCAATGGGAAAGCTACCTTGTCCTGCTAAGTCACAGCACACCCAAATTAGTATTGCTGTGTTCTTGCTCTCCCCTTCCCCAGCCATCCCTGCTTTCTAGCAGTAAGACTGCTGAGCGGGGTAGGGGTCTCCATGTCTCCCTGCCTTCAGACTTGTCATTCCCAGGGAGGCTACCGTTTTCCATCGATCCTCTGTTCTTTGCCCAGTCCTACACCGGGTCTCGGGGGGGTCTGGTGTGGTCGAGAGGGACTGTGCCAACAGTTGTACCTGTCCCCAACTCAGCACACAGCTACAATCGCCTCGCTCTGGTGCGAGTAGTGGAGAGGTTCATACACCATAAATGTGTTTGTCTGGGGCCCCAGACAAGGAAACTAGCCCTGCTCCTTGCTGGGGAAAAATCTGTTGCTGCATAAATACCGTTGTACTGGCTGACCAAAAAAAAAAAACCACTCGAGAACTTAAATGGTAAGAACATCACATCTTTAAAAATTCCCCAAAGACTTCTAAAACCATGCCTCCTTTCCCCTCTTGTTCTGGAAACAGAGGCACAGTCTCAGCTTAATCACTACCAGGCAACAGGGAAAAATCTTTAATTACTTGATAGCAGAACTGCACAAAACTTCTAAGTATGAACAGCCTTCCCCATCCCTGGCACAACTATTCTGGCATGGCCCCTTAAGGACTGCTGCATGGACAACTTGTCCTGTCTGAATTGCAGGCATGTAAAAATAAGTATTTCAAGGTCAAATACTTAAGGGAGGAAAAAAAACCCCTGTATTTATTTAGCACAGCCTAAATTGACACTTATTTTTTGTAACATTTAAAAAACAATCAAGTTTTTTTTTGCATGCTTTGCAAGCTTTAGAAGGCTGTGACCCTCGGTTTGATAAACACCACTTGATAGAAGGGGAGCATTAACTCACAGGTGCCCACAGAAAACAGCCTCCAAGCCAGCCCCCGCTGGGAAGACCCCAACGCCATGCCCAGGCAGTGCCGTGCAGAGCTGGTCTCTGTCACCACACAGATGACAGGCACAGCTCTCGCCAGGCGTTAACAGCCTGTGACGGCCAGGTCAGGCTGCAGCCAGAGACCGGAGAGACAAACCAAACAGGCATTTACAAATACTTGCAACACACTGTTTTGCCAATACCTTTGCTTTTGCCTGAGAAGCTACACCAACACCCTGACACTGACAGCAGCAAGCACCGCACAGTTTCCATCTGACAGCCTGTCCCTGCACTGTAGCTCCTCCAGCTCAAACACAGCCCAGAGCCCCTCCTGGAGCCCTGCTGCCCAGCTCGCCCGCGGGGCAGAGCTTTGCACCACCCCTGCCCAGCAGCAGCAGCCTGAGGAAGAAAAAAGCCAACCACGAGTTGTTTGAAGGAACAACTTTTTTTTTTTAATAAAGTGTACAAAGTAGTAAAACTCCTTACACGAGGTGCTGTGACAGCTGTTACAGAGATGATTTGGGCTCCCCCATGGGCCTCGTGGTGAAACGCCGATGAGCGTTGGGTGGAGATGAAGGACATGAACATGACACAGACCCACCTGCCCCTACCAACTCCCGTGAACCTGCCCTCCCTGTCCCACACCACGCCTCCGGCCGGCCCCCGCCACTTCGCCTGCCTGGCCGGTTTGCCCATGCTGGGTTGTTCCCGCTGTCCCACACCGCGGCATCCCACACGCGTTCAACACAAATAACACACTGAACCGAGCGACCTGTCTGAGCGGCATGCATACAGAAAGGAAGAGTAAAAACACAACCCGACTGAACCCACAACAACAACAGAATTTTAAGGCTATGCATAAAACAAAATGAAGCAGTATCTTTAAAGCTAGGTAGCAAGTAGCATTTGTGAAACATAAGGCTTGAGGCTTATTGATTCTTCAGAACAGGTTTATTTGCTTTTCCTTCTTAAACACCAATGTACCATTTTTCTTCCTTCGCTTGAACAGGGATTTTGTTTCCTTCTCAGCAGGGACATTTAACTCAGGGAGGTTATGTTGGAGCGGCCTCCCGGGGGCGCGACAATGCGCTTGCTCGCTGAGCGAACGCCTTCATCAATCTGGGTACCTGGGAGAGGACAAGAAAGCACAAAGGGAAGGGGGAAAGCGAAGTTAAGAGCATTTTCCTCACAGGACTGAGCAGTCAGGCAGCCTGGGGTCTCCCCAAAGGGCCTCCTGAGGCTGCCTACAGCAACCTGCTCCCTCTCCAACTCCAGTAACGACCCCGAGAGCAGCAGTGGCTTGAACATCTCTGTAGACACTCCTCCGTGAACAGACCCACGCAGCAAGAGCAGGGTCTGATGCTGTGCTGGCACCTCCATGGCCACAGTCTGCACAAGGTGCAGCGGGGTGGAGGGCCAGCTCTGGCCATGCCCTTTAYGGCACACACAGGGTCTCGCCCTGCCATGCTCCACTCTTGTCCTCAGCTTGCCCCAGGCCATCTCCCAGCTGCCCCCCACTCCAGAACAGGGGCTGGGACAGCGTGGCCAGTGGCTCTGCGCTCTCCCAGCCCAGCCGCCGCGTGTGTTCACCTGACAGGCTGAATCCGGACTGATGGAGGTTCCTGACAGGGGGTGTCTGCCGCGTGGGGGAACCCCTGGTTGACCCTGCAGGAGTGCCCCCCTTGGGGGTGGTGGTCAGGTCAAACACGGGTCCATCATACATGCCCCGGGGCACAGCATGCATTTCTGCCACCTGTCACCAGAGAGAAGACGACAGTGACACTTCTCTGCTCCCAGGGAGCATCCTGCCATGGCAGCATCATGCTCCAGCGATCCTTGGCTCCCCAGTCCCACTGCAGGGGCAATTCACACTGCCAGCCCTGTGCCCCTCCGTCATGCCCGACACCTCCCTGCAGCACTGAGGCCTGGCGCAGCCCCACTGCCCACCTCCTGTGTGATGGCTTCCCTTCACTCCCACCCTGCAAAGTGTGCAGAGCCCAGTGCAACGGGCAATCCCTCAGCACGGGTTTATGCTGCATGGATGGGGAAGGAGAAGGCCGTTTCGCCCAGTCTCTTTGTTTTTAACTCAACACTTCCCTCGAGACTCCTGCTGCAGCAGGACAGCAACAAGGGCAGGCATCACCCACTGTTGACCCAGCCGAGCATCTGCCTCCAGTGGGGGCAAACCATCGACACGAAGGTCAAAGCTCTCTACCCAAGCCTTAACTATCCCAACTGTAGGTTCAAAATACACCAGTTTGCAGCACTGTTTCCAAGGTCCAGTGAGAACAGCAGAGGAAAACCAATCAGTTATTAGGGAAAAGGGCAATTTGGGCTAAGGGTGTCCCAACTCTTTCTCCTGGCATCCCTGTCTCCTCACCTTCCTCCTGGCTTTGATGCGCTTGTAGACATAGTCAGGGAAAGGGCTGCTGGGCAGGAAGCGTCCAGTCCCCTGGGTCACATGCAGGTTGCCATCCTCCAGCATGATCTTCCCCTGGCATATGACAACCAGCGGGGCCCCACGTAGCTCCATCCCTTCAAAGATGTTGTATTCAGCCGCCTGCAGCAACCAGGGGATGATGGTCAGGAGGGACATGAGCACTGCCTGCCCGCTCAGGGTTGTTTAGTCCCCACACCTTGCTGCTGAAGTCACCAGTGCAGGGAGAGGACACCTGTAACAGCCTTGCCTGTCCCAGAGGCCTCCTTTAGTTCACTAGTCCATCACACTAAGAACCCACCAGAGCTCCCAACGTGAACCAGGACCCACTGCTTCGGAGCTCAGTGCCAACAAGGACTCCAAAAACAGAGGAGGGCAGGACCTAGGCTTGAGGTAAGGCATGAACAAAGCACGCCGGCAACGCMAGGAAAAAATTGTAGCTGGAAGAGGAACCCAGATAAGGAGAAATGCCTGTCCTTACACCTGCGTGCGCCAGGCTCAGGAGAAGAGCAACACAGCAGGGTGAGAAAAGCCCCGTGTGCAGAGCCCAGGGCTCACAGACATCCTACCCCACAGTCACAGGTGGCATCGCCCAGAGCCTGGACTCAGTCCCTCCTCAGAGCCCAGCATGGCAGGGCAGCGCCAAGCTCCCAGCAGCCAGGTAGCCTTTTTACAGTACTACTTGCACCCCACCCTCCAGCATTCCCACAGACAAGCAGAGGACTTACAGATTGATGGGTTTTTGCCGTGACGATCTTCACTGCATCAGGATCCCATATRACCAGATCACTGTCTGAGCCCACTGCTATTCTCCCTTTCCGTGGGTACAAGTTGAAGATTTTTGCAGCATTAGTGCTTGTCACAGCCACGAACTGGTTTTCATCCATCTTTCCTGTGGCCTGCTCAGACACAAAGAGAACTAAGTGCTCTTTTGGGGAAAGGGAGAGTAAGAGCCCTGGGAAGCACCAGACTCACTCCCACACAAGCCGCTGGCTGGCTGGGCCCAGACCACTGCGGCTGATCTTACTATTGGCGCCAGACAGACCAAAAACTGGGGGCATAGTCACAGCTCCTGGCTGTTCACCCTGAACCCACAACAGCTGCCTCTCCTGCTCTGGCTTGTTTTGACTTTCAAAGCCAGAGAGGAGACAGGCAGCTGGGTGCCCAGCTCTGTGGGGGTGAGAACATGGGTGTCTGAGGTGCCCATCAGTCCTGCCCGCTCTGCCCTCTCCCTGGCGTGACTCTTACCACTGCCTTGTCCCAGATGACAGACATTCGTTCCTCTATGCCGTTGGTCCCTTCTGGGATCACCGTGAAGTTGTCTTTTCCAACTGCTTTCTGTGCGGTGCTGAATGTACAGTGGGCACTTCCTGAAACCTGCAGGTCACCACTGAGGGGTGGTGGTAACAAAAGCATCATCAGCCATTTTGTGGTCAGACAACAGCAGGGACGTGAGGGACATGGATCTCCTCTGGGCACGGGCAGCCCCTGGCTCAGCTCTGTTTTACTCTGCACCCCCGTTTCTACAGCCCCTCAGTCTGAAGACTTCCACCCAACTTGGCCCCTGCGGCGGCTGCGTCACCTGGGGGCATGGCAGCAAGAGAGCTCTGCCACGCCACGCTGTCCGCCTGGGGCATGGACAGCATCCTGCACACAAGAGGAGTCAACAGCTCAGCTCTTGGGGAAAACACCCTAGGGAACAGGGTGGCCTTTGTGTCAAGCCAAAAGATGTCCTTCCATACGAGACTCCAACATTTGCACTAACACAAAGGGAAAAGACATCTCGGGTCTGCTTGGGAGAGCAGCCTTTCTACCGCACGGGGAGGAAGAGGCCTCTCCACCCGAGGACTGTCCCCCATAGCCAGCCCTTTTGTTGTGTACTGCCAGCTCCTGCACCCCGAGGGACAAGCGCAGCCCTCCCCTGCCCCACGGGAAGCCTGCTGTGGGCAGGCGTCACCCCTGTCTCTGGGAGAGGGGATGCGGCTGCAGGAGCGGGCTTACGTGGGGCTGAGCGTGTGGGCTGCCCACCGCTTGTATTGCCAACCCTCCCCAGCGAGGAGAGCACCTCAGCCTGGCTCCAGGGCTCTGGCCTGAGACATTTTATCTGGCAGGAGCTCAGCAAAGGCTCCTCTCAGCCCCGCATGGACACTCGCAGCATGAGCTGCAGCGGGAGAAGCAGCCGGCAGTGCAGACCAAGAAGGTGTGCTGGCAAGTGCAGGCTGGCGCAAGCTGCAGCCTCTGGCCCAAGCTACAGCATCTCTGCCACATCACTGCCACAAAAGCAAACGCCCCCCACGGCCACACRTAAATCTGACAGTGGGATGAACAGAGTCAGGACTCCCCAGAAGCAGCTCTCTCCAGGAGGCCCAAAAAAGCTTCACTGCGGTGTTCGACAGCGGCTGCTGCCCAATGCTGATATCCAAACCCCTCTGCCCAGAAAAGGTCACTGGTCRGATGAGATGTCCTGACCCATCCCGTTCCTGATGATAGCAGAGGGCAGGAACGGGCAGAGCCAGCGAGCTGCCAACAGGCAGGGCAGGGCAAGGAGCTGCCCATGGCTCCCTGGAAGTCACCCAGCTTCTGCTGGGTCCTCAGGGAGCAGGGGACAGGCAGCAGTTGGAAAGTCATTGCTGCTGGGCAAAAGGAAGCAGACCAACGCAGGCCAGCTCTCGGCGCTGCCCACGTGAGGCAAGTGGCCTTGAGCACCTGGCTCCCAGACCAGCTGCGCCTGAACCCAGGATGGCGTGGACACAATGGCTCTGCTTGGGGCTGCGAAGCAGCCCTAATCCACTGGTAATCTCCATCTTCCTCTGATAATTTCTGCCATATGTCTGACTGACTGCACAGCCAGAGACCCAGGCCGACGACACAACATGCTTCCTAATCTCCACCAGATTTGTCCCAGTGGAAGAAAACAAGCCGACCAGCCCAGCTGGAGCCTCGCAGCCTCTCCTCCTGATGAAGCCTCACAGAAAACAGTGCGGGAAAGGTGTCTGGACAGATGCCTGTGGGCTGCAGGGACTCAGAAGTGCTCTTGCCTCTCCTTTGAGGTCTGGGGTAAATTTGAAGTGGAAGGGAAGGATTAGAAAGCCAGTTCAGGAGCTGGGCTCACTTTTCCCTGCCAGTCCCTAAGCCCTGCACCTATTTCATACATCCAGACTGAGCAGAGGCACATCTTGCTCGTTGACCACAGCAAAATCCAGGGTGAGCTGCATATTCAGACCCCAAATGCACCAGCATCTCTCTTAGGTCAGCCATGTGTTCTCCACCCTGGCACAACCCAGGTTTATCCTAACGTGCCCCTCTGCTGAGACACCTCTTACTGACCAGTCATCCCTTGCTCGTCTAGTCAGAGATGTTTCCAGCATTACCTCAAAGGTCATTTCCATTTACAACCCCCTCAGTGTCAGTCGTTCCTGGCCAACATAGACCAGCTGCCACACACACAGTTCAGCGTGCAAACACAGGGTGAGAGGGGTGTGCGATTCACACGTGGCACGTGGACAGGGCCAGCAATGAGCTCTTCTTCCCTAGCTGCTGCGCATGCCTTGCCAGTGAGAGGATGGAGTATAACTGTGAAAGGTCAAAGCAAATTGCTGACGTGCTTTTATTGTTTGCTCTCTATTTTCAACAAATCCCTTCCCCTCCCCCTTGCCTTCAGGGTGAAAAAACGACTGACCATCCCTGTCAGATGTGCGCGAGCTGCCCTTAAAGGCCTCATGCACTCTGCAGGCTGTACTACTGCTAACCTGTACAGGCATGAGAAAACGTCTGCTTTGTATTCAACTGGTGGGCCCCCACCAGCTTGTGACACCTGTAACCCCTCCACCTTCTCCTGCACCGTCGCAACCCAGGCAGCCCCTCCCCACCCCGCACGCACAGAAGGGCTTCTCCAGCTTGGTGAATGCTTTCGTTGACAAGTCTGTGTTAGCTGGTCCTCATTTCTTTGCCTTCTTCAGGGCATTTAAAATGGTTCATGACTACTTGCCCTGGTATTTTTCTCATTACCGATGTTAAGCTTATGGTGCCTCCCCTGTCCTCCGTCCACTCTCTGGGATAAGCCACCACGGCTCTGAGTCAGAGCCATTTCATCAATCAGCTCATTAAATACCTACAGTGAAGTGGTTCAGGTTGGACTAACGTCTATGCTGCCCAGGTACTCCTTAATCTCTTCCTTCCCTATTTGAGGCCACAGTCYGCTTCTTCCCGCTAGCAGCATCGCCCAGCAGAGCCGTGACTCACCTGGCCAGGAGGGAGTTGATGTAGTCAGGGGTTGTTGGGTCTGGGCTCAGAGGTGGAGAGACCACAAATGCCGCAGCCTTGGCCCAGTTCTTGCTCCAGTAGTGTGTCCCGTCAGTCCCGAGACTGGCCGTGATTGGCTCACCAAACACCACATTGCCTGGAAAGGGGAACAGAAAGGATGCTGTTTTGGTGCAGCCTGGAGGCGTTCTCTGTTCCACAGCAGTAGCAACAGCCTGCTGCGCCCAGAGGACACCCAGACCCACATCGGGCTGTCCCACGCTGCCTGCTTGGACCTCAGGTGCTGGGGCAGGCAGGAGGGACAGCAAGGCCCACACCAGTGTCAGGGATAAGCCCTGCCTGCCATCACAGTAGAGCCCTCGTGCTCAAGGGCACAGATCCTGCTAGTGCAGCAAGGCTGGTGGGAGCACGGCACAGGAAGGCATGGCCGCAGAGCTGTGTTCCCCCGAAGACACCACAGAGGGATGAACGATGCTGGCAACCTGGCCTCCTGCCCCGGCAGATGGCTGCTTCCTAGCCTAGCCTGCCCTGGCCACGCTCCYAGGAAGCGAGGCCCCCAGTCCCCTCCTGCAAGCACTGGTGTCCCCACGCTGTAGCGGGGGKCATTTCATCCCGCTGACTTTCAGCCCAAGAGCTACAGCCACGTCTCAGAGCTGACCGGCAGCACAGGCACACCTGGCAGGGGTCAGGCAATCTGATAAGAAATGACAGCCCGCAATGGGGCAGGCAGACCACAACGCAGCCTGACACTGAACACACACCGGGCCGACGACCAAGCTTCTCACAGTGTCCTTCATCATCATCTCCTGTGCATTCTTCCTCTTTTATCCCTTGTAAATATTTACCACATGCCACCAAAGAGCTGGCAGGCTTGTCCCCCCCTCCTGTTCCTCACTCGCCTTCTGATGCCCAACTCCAGGGACAGGCCAGGGGAGAGGGCAGCAGCTGGTGACCAAGGGCTTTTTGTGGAACAGGGCTTGTCATGCTGATAAACTAGGATGGGGACTCGGAAATTGTGCTTTTCTTTCCAAACACGCTCTACAGCCTGGGCGAGTGCTTCTGGGAGACACTCATCATTATGTCCCACAGTTACCAACTCCACCAAGACCCTCTCTACAAATGCATTTTCCACATTCCGCCCCTCCCCCCCAACCTTTTTATAGAGGCTCACTGAACATGGCTGTGGATGTGCACACATATGCGTGGGGAGTCACTGTGCTCCACCATCAGTGACAAATGGAGCCCCCCAGCCACCTGAAAAGGCACCCGGGCACCCCTGAGGGGCCAGCACTTCAAAGGGAGGCCAGGGCTATATGCAGCAGCTCAAACCAGCTGCATGTGGATTGGATGAGTCTCCTCAGAGAGCCCTTCACAGCCACAGACAAACCTCGGTGTTTAAAGCACTGGTCCTACCTGTGACCCACATGTTGATGTCACCTGATGTGACAACAGGAGGTGGCTCCATGTGGCCTGGTGCGGTGTCCCTGTGCCCTTCACAGGTCAGGTAAATCCCTGAACTAACTGCTCCCCAGCAGACGGGGAAGCACTGGACTTGAGGCACAGTGGTGATCTTGGCAAAACAACCTTGAGGTCATGGGGACCACTGAATCCAGCTGTCCAGGATCCCAGCAGCAACAGCAAGGCTGTGTGCAGCAGCAGCTGCCACTCACCTTTTTTTCTGGCTTGCGAGATGAGGTCAGCAGCGCTTTTGCTCATCACTTTAGTCACATAGAGAGGACAGTTGGTCTGGCTGGCAATAGTGATGGCCCGGAAGACAGCTTCTGCTTCCAGCTGGAAGAGAGAACGGCACATGGCTGCAGAGGAGCACTGGGCGGGCAGGGAAGAGCCCCTGCTCCTCTAGGCACACCATGGATTGCTGCTGACACCCTGTGCCCTCGCTCTTACCCTTGACTCCCCGAGGGCAGGTTAATCAGGGAGACCTGATGGGGAAGGTTCAATCTCCCTAGGGCCTGGCCCAACCCGCAGGCTACAGCCACACGATGTTCAGCAGGGGAGAGCTGCCTGGACCGGGCTCGGGAGCCAGCGCAGAGCTGCATCTGCTGTTTTTTCCACTGCCTGGTTCCAGCTCTCCCGACAGCCAGAGAAGCCCAGGGGCTGCTGCCCGCGACTGACAGCACAGCTCACAGGCTGAAGCCAGAGAGCGAAAGGGTCTGCCCCTTCATACCACTCACTGCTCCAGGCTCTCCTGTGGCTGTGTTTGGTTTAACCAAATGTCACCCTGCCTGTGGCTGGGGTGCAACGGGCTATGTGCCAGCAGGCTGTTCGCATCAGGGTCTGGCTGTCCTGCAATGCAGCTGCTGCTCGTCCCAGCCTGCTGACACCCACCCCAAGTTTCACTGTCCTGCTGTTAGCAGAGGGTAGATTTCCATCACGAGGGATATCTTTGGACTATTACATCAGTCCGTGCTCAGCCTGAGCTCAACCCCAGAGTTTCTCCAAGTGTTTGCTCTACAGTTTGGCTTCAAGCTTCGGCATGAGAAAGTTCAAAACAGAAGCCTTAAAAAGACAATGTACCAATCAGCTAGCTCCCAGGGGAGGCCGGGACTGCCAGCTGCAGGGAATGCAGTAACTGCCTGCGGGCCAGGCAGCTGCCCGTGCAAGCTTAACTCTCCCAGTAGCAGGAGAAGCAGACCACTGCACCCAGACACACATGCACCCATACACCTCTCATACTTCTGCAGGCCTATCTGCTGCACAGTGAAAAGAGGTTTATCTCTTCTGCTTAAAGACTCTTTAAACAGAAATTTAAACAAGAAAATATTTTTATCAGCGTGCTTACAAACTTGAGTAGTTGATGGGGTTTAACATGTGGACAGGAGCAAACAGAGCCATCACTGAATACCCTTCACAGCAGGTTACAATCTGAAACAGCACCATCCTGCCCTACCAAATCACCACCATCACCCAATAGAAGAGCATGTCTTTAACCCCCACTGAGGTCCCTCCAGGACGGAGCAGACCCATGGAGCTATGGACCACCTTCCCAATGTTTTGCCATCAACCTGCAGGCTTTATGGGGGATAGCAGGGTCATTTGTGCTCTACCTAATGTTTTCCTAGGTGGAGGATGTTCTGGAAGAGGGATACTGTTTATTTTCAAAGGCAATGAGATCTGGATTTGGCTGAACAGATGGTATCTAGAGCCTTCTTGCACTGTTCTCAGTTGCCTTATGCTTTAATGGCATTTCAAGATCAAACACTCAACAATGTTTTACCGGCTTTGGACGAGAACAACCGCAGTGCTGTCTTATGATAATAGGACAGTTCTCAAATCCTGGCACAACCACAGCATCCTGTAATTGTGSGTTAGCTTGCCAGCTAGTGGCAACGGGTCTACAGCCATAAAAATAAATGGCAGTTTACACACAGAGGGTCTCTGATCTACTGTATTTGACAATGAGTCTCTTCCCTGTACAGTCTCATACTTCAAAGAGAATAAGCACTGTATTACACTAGGCTATATATGTTGTTACCAGCCRTAATACAGTCAACTTCTTACACTTTCAATTTAAGCCAACTGATTTTACTTCCAGCAGACCCTGAAGTACAAATCTGTCCCTGTGCTCCCCTGCTCGGCTTTGCTATTGTACCAAATTCCTACTGTTTTCTTCTTTCACATGCTGTGGAAAGTTAAAAGCACCTCTCAGCAGGGAGCTATCTCAAGAAAACCTATCTAAAATTAGACCCAACTCAGATTAATGGACCAAACAGAAAAATACCCTGTGAGCTAAAATTAGAAGTAATCTAATTAGTGTCTTGACAATGATTTGTAACCAGGAAATTCCCCCTCTCCTTCCCTCCCACTCCTTCCACCAATGGCTTTGTCTGTCTGATTTTGAAATGCACTTTAGACCCTAAGCAGAGATTAAGCAGGAAGAGGCTGGAATCTGTCTGCACTCAGACAGACGTGAACAGTGAATTTTCAGAGGAACTAAAACTCGCTATTTGATTCTTCTCAGGCCTCTTACACCCATGGAGTCACCTGTACAAGACAAATGCCCCCAAACCAGCCCCAAATGTTGCTAAAGCCATACAGATCTTTTTGTTGATTGATTAATCTCTGGGAGACTCAGAAGCCCTTGTCTCTGCTAGGAGACTTGAGCAAGACTGAAAAATGTTTGTCACAAGCGCTCACCTTGCTCTTTCCTGAGCTGATGATGAACAAGACAGTATTGCCTGTATAAACAGATACCCATAGATGCATATGCACGCGCGCACACACACACCCCCCCCCCCAATGCTTGCTTGGCCCCACTAAATACACAAAGCCCTGCTGTGACTTGTGGGGAAAGCTCTTCAATGCAGCAAGGCTGGTACTGTCCTTTGCACCTTACCTCCTCAGGTCTGCTCAGCACGTGGCCCTCGGGACCGGTTATTCCCATCTCCAACATCCTGGTTTGTTCCTAGGACATCAAAAGGACAGAGGGACATTACAAGACTGTGAAACTATCAACCACACAGAAAAGCAGATCCCTCCTGTGTCGAGCCCTTCCCTTGGGACTGCTACCATCCTATGTCCTGTGGGATCACCGTGCACAGTGAGAGGCTGCTGCACCCTCAAGGGATTTGAGAGAGAAAGAGGGAGGATGGGGAAATGGGAGTGCTTGGAGGGAGCRCAGACACTGACTGAAACCTCTTTGATGAAACAAGCACAGTGTGGAGGAAAAAAGGGTACAAAACTCCCCAGCTCCATGAACAGCAATTGATGTTTACAGTCCCTTTCCAAGGCCCTCCCTGGCTCCCCTTCTGAAAAGCAAGTAATCCAAGCAGAAACTATTGAGAAAACAATCATTAAAGCCAATAAAAAAATTCTCCTCCCAAGGTTACTCCTGGGTYCCCAGGGCTGTTTAATCATTTGGATATCAGCAAGTCCTAAATCCTGTCCTRTATCAACTTCTGTAGTAGCTGGTGGTGTGAGGTGTTGGTTCCTGTATTAACAGTATCCCAAGTATTTTGCTGTTATAAATAAGAACCATGGATAATTGYAAGTGTGTGCGCGCTGCATGCGCTGGCCTGCCTACCTCCTGTCTGTACCCTAGAGATTTCTCTTGTATTCCCTCATTTCAAACATCTCCCTTTGACAGAGATCAAAGGAAACATGCAGGCGGACTTAATGGCCTGCCCCGACCAAGGCACTCGGGGATCTTTCTGACCCTCACACCTTTATCCACGTGCTGTCACTGCCTGTGGCAATGCACACGTTTGCTCCCACCCAACACCTGCCCTTGACTTGCAGAAACCACGTGCAGTTGCACAACACGCAACATTTCCCCAAGAGGTGTCGGGGGGCGTGAACTGCATGCACAGCAGCAGTAATAGTAAGCCTGTAAGCAAGTAAGCAAGCAGTTTTATGCATTTTTTCTTGTGTCTTGYACAGTACTGAGCATATTATGGGCATTAAATAATGCCACCAATCTGCGTCAGGACTGTGTAACTCCAGCAACGATAACAGATGTGTTCACAGCTGTTGGAGGAGTGTATCAAAGGATGAGGCTGCACAGCAGGTAAGTGCTGCGTGTTACCTCCTCTGACATCTTCTCTGCCACAGTGAAAGTGCCAAGCAAAGACTTGACAATACTCTTCTCACATCTTGCTCTTCACCCACCACGAAGCACTCTCCCACCACCTACAGCACATCAGAGTCTGAGTCTGGAGCTCTGCTCATGTCCTATTTCTGTTCAGGCCATGCATCACGTCTCTTCCCCTGCAACCTCCTCTCCTATGTTGACCAAACTCTGGAGAAACACACAGTCGCCAGGACCACTGAAAGTAAAATGGACTGAAATGGGGAATGGAGAGGACAAATCCTCTGCCTTCTTCCTGGGAACCACCACCAGCGGATGACCACAAGCATCACATCTCTGTGCTAATGACACACGGAGCCCCACACCAGCCTGTGATGTTTCAACCAGTCCGGACAGAAGGAAGCAATTCCTCGGGCTGTGAAGTGCTACCAACTAATAGTTCTGGGGCATTTTGTGGTTAGGCTGGTGCTGAAGTAGAGATAAACTCTAGCCAAGACAATTCCTCTAACCACTCTTTGTTTTCATGTGAAAGAGCCACCCAATTGTGCACTGCAGTTCTAAAAAGTCCAAAGAAAAACTGATTCTTGTAGTCTGAGAGGATGTTTGAAGAATGACCTCTYAGTTCACGCTCCTTCAACTCCCAAGAATGAGAGAGACAGGAAAAAACAAGTAGTTGCAGAGCATAACTGAGCAATGTCTTCTCTGTCTTAATGAAAATCAAAACATTTGGACTTTCTCTCATCCAGCACCAATTACAACACAGCAGGCCAATACAGCCTACCCACTTGAACACCAAACCACATCCCTCATAACAATCCCCTTGCAAATCCAGCTCCATTAGCTGGCTGCTTGCTTACAGCAGGGAGAAAATTCCTCTCTTGCCACAGCATTTTTCAATACACTTTAACTCTCTTAGCTGATTATGTGCAAGGCAAAGGTCTCTGCCTCTCCACATCGAAAAAGAGCTGCGGTTGGAGTGAACACACCGTACTTGATGGCCCACTCTCTTCCATTTAGATAATTTCTAATTCACTATTTCAGATTTGCTTATGCACCACATATTCACAGCAGGAAATCTTGGTAAATTAGATATTGCTGCTGAGCAGCAAAGAGATCACCTTTCAAAAGACGTTCATGCAGCTTTTAGAGTCATTTTGCTAATGCCCCACACTGAATCTGCCTAGGATGGATTTTCAGTCCCCGCATAYCAGAAGAGTAGTTAGTTACCTGTGCAATTATATCCCCGTTTTCAGCATGAACTTGAGCTATGGCACCAAGCTCTGCCAGGCAGCTGAATATCTCGTACAGCTAAAACAGAGACAAGAAAAAATGATTACCAAGCAGACAGACTGCCCTGGCCTGTGCACGGCCTTGGCACCCCGCACGGCCCTTCAGCCGAAGGCCCTGGCAGCGGCAGGGCCTGGTGTGGGYGCACCGGGACCAGCTCTGGCCATGCCGGGCGGTGCTCCCCGGCAGCCGTGGCTCTCAGTGATCTTCACGCCAGACCTCTGCCTCCACCTGCAGCGTGGCAGCCCAGCCAGCCCATGGCTGGCACACCATGCCTGCAGCCCAGGGGCAGCCCTCCGAAGGCAGCGAGGGTAGAGGAGAGGGGCTGCGAGGCCCGGCCAGGTGCAGCGGGTCGCCTGCCTCCCCGGTCTCCCTGCGCCCAGCATGGCTGCCATCCCCCCCCGCTGCCCCTCGCATTGACACAACCAAGGCGGCGAAGGGGGTCTCACCTCAGTGTTTGACATCTGGTACAAATCTTTGTAGGCCATGTACACCATGAAGGAATTAACTCCTAGGGGCAGAGCAGAGAGGAGAGAGGGGTGAGCTGGGGGGTTTCCCTCCTGGACGGTCCTGGTCAGGCTGCCTGCTCCGGGCTGCCTTCCCTGCCAGCTCATCCGCTGGGCACAACTCCTGCTCGTGGCCGCACAGGATCCCAGCAGGCACTCGACAGCGAGAGGACAGACGACAGCACCGGCCACCCCTTGCCCTCCTTCCACCAGGACCACCCCACGGCGAGGGGACGCAGCTCGCCAAGGCCCGCACTCGGGGAGCGGTGGGTAGCAAACCTTTCTCTTGGACCATGGTGTGCAGCTCCTGCCGGACGCGGTCGCTCCAGCGGGGGATGTCCACATGCAGCGCGTAGTCGCAGCAGGCCTTCCCGTCGGCCCACTCCCGCCACCGCTCCAACGCCTCCGCCAGGCTGGACTCAGGGTCCGGCACCACGTGGTCCACTGCAGAGGCACAGCGGGGGCAAGGGGTGGGCAAGGGCTCCCCACCCGGGCCACCCCACCGCGGCCCTGCATGCTGCCGGGCATCTCTGCGATCCCAGGTTCGTCTCCTCAGCAGCTTCCGGGCAGCTCTGAAGAGGTCCCCATCACCTCTGCAATGGGCTCCTCCAAGTGCATTTATCAGCAGCGAAGCACACAGAGCCTTTGCTTAACGGGCTTTGGCATGGGACCAGGGGCTTTTACAGGCTTCTGCTGAGAAATCAGCTGAAAGCTGAAGGGCCTTGTCCTTCCTCACCCCCACTTCCACCCCATTAACACATAGCCGCCTCCCACGCTGCAGTACTAATGCACCTTTTATTGCCCACCACTTAATCCCCATGCCCTGCCACAGTCCATTTCACACATCTTATTTTTTTGGCCCAGGGGGAAGGAGAACCGGTGAGGGGAGGGCAAGAAACCCAGTGCTTTACTGGAAGGATCAGCAGTTGCTCCTGCATTCCAAGAAACCCTGCAGTGCACACAGCTGTGACCACTACACAGCAGTAAAACCTGGACCTCAAACCAATGCACAACTGTGGCCTTCTCCAGGGAAGGACCTCAGAATTCCCTTTCCTTTTTCGTTAGCACTGTTTATGTCCAAGCAGTGCAGGATGCCAGGACATTGCTCTGTTCCTCTGCTCAGAGTCATCTGAGCATCATGCTGCCCTATTTTTATTTAACAGGGAAAAAAAGTTATGCCACTGTTCCTTTTTGAGGGTCCCAGGGGCACCAGTGGCCGCAGACAATGAAGCACTGCAGAACACGGGATCTGCAAGGGCAAGGGGTCCTATGCAAATCTCCTGTCCCACCACTTCAGTATTACTAAGGATCCCAAAGATTCATCCCACTCCTCACTCTCTAGACTGCATTGACAGAGATCACAGAAGAGATGAGCACACTGTCATGGACCTTTAAAACAAAGACAACTGAGAAAAACAAAGAGAAGAAGAAATAACTGAGCAACGTTCCAAGAGTGCTGGGTGCTGTCATGTACAGGACCTGCCTGCTACACTCACTGATCATGGTGGTTCCACCAGCCAGGGCTGCTTTCGTCCCTTGGAAGAAATCATCCACAGCTGTCATCCCCTTGTATGGCATCTGCAGGCGAGTGTGGACATCAATTCCTCCAGGGATCACCATCTTCCCATTGGCTTCTATGGTTTTGACCCCTCCAGGAACAATCAGATTGTCTCCAATCTGCCTGATGAGATCATACCAAGATGGTGAGCCACACACAAAGGAAAACCAGCCACAACATAACCAATGAATGGTTCACCTAGGGAGCAGCCAGGTCAACTCCTCCTGCCGGCAGAAATGCCCCACTCCTTCCCACTCCCACACCTGGGCTTGCAGGAGCCAGCAGAGTGAAACCACCTCACTCTGCAGCAAAATGCAGGATTGTCCATCTTGCTTAAACCTACGATTTGCATAGTCCAGGGGTGGCTGCCATCTGTCTGACTACTCTAGTGGTGTCTATGATGGCACCTGCTGTCTGGGGCAGGCACTGGGTTGGGTAGCTGGGGAGTATGGTCTGATGGGCATGCAGATCTCTGCAGTGTATGGTGAGAAGCTGCCTAGGACACTTCATACCCCACAGACTCACGAGTCAGGATCCTGCAAGCGTTTCCAGCGTAGCAGTCCTACCTGTTCACCCAGGGTGCATGCTCACAAAACCCGACACCAGCCCTGCTTCCAGTAARCCGCACCCCTAATCTCTCTTCTCCCCCGTCCTTCTGCCCACCTTAAGTAAGGCTCAAGTCTGAGGCTTACTTACAGAGAAAGATGATTTCCCAGCGTAATGCCACAGCTGCTAGGCCAGCTCAGGGCTCGTCAGGGACTTGTAATGCTGCTCACAGCACAAAGTCCCAAGAGTAAAGGGAAGCCTCCCTCCGGGGAGCTGGGGAGGAGCTCACAAAGTGCACAGCATGGCTGGCTGCAGCCCAGCTGGGCTCGTGGCACAGCCTGGAAGCACTGGGCTCACTCTCTTCCCAAGGAGCGCAGACAGAGTCTTCCCCTCCCACGTTGTCTCCTTCATGCCCCTGAAGGACATCTTTGCTATCAGCAGGGCCACGCTGTAGGGAAGGCAGCTAAAATCCCAACTACCTAAAAATATCTTCTGAAAAGAGGAAACCTAAAAAGTTCCAGTATACATCTACTGGTAACCTAAAATACTGTTATAGTCCTCTGGAGTTTGTGCTGTTCTAGCACACGACGTTCTCTTCCCTAGACATACCCAGCCCTCCTGCAGGCCAGGACACCTGAACCTTAGGACTCCCTTCACTCAGCCCCCCACCCCCTCAATCCCTTTATCTGTCCATATGTAGCACTCAGCCTTCAAATCTCTTCTTTCAGAAATCCTATTTTCATCAAGCCTTCCTCAGTCTTCCCTGACAAATCAAGATAAAAGACAAGTTGGTTTTAGTGGAAAACTTCTGATTTCCTTGACACACTGGGGAGGTAAATGAGGAGCAAATTTCTTAGGCACTTTGCAGGTTTTTTTTCCTTAGAATAAAAGTTCTGCAGACAGAACTGCTCGCTCCAGTGTCCTCACAGCAATAAACCAGCAGCTCTTTCCACCGCTTTTATTGAGATGAATCCATCACCAAAGGATTTAAACTGCTCACTGTATTCTTACCAGAATTCACTTGTGAGAGCATTTCACTTCCTAGGCAATGAAATTCTGTGACCTCCAGGCTGCAGACAAGGCTAAGTGATTTGCCTGATGATACCCAGAAAGTCTGTGCCACAGCAAGACCTGAAGCTGGCTCTGATCCCTGGGTACAAGTACTAGTCAATCACAAATGCTCTTGTCCACCAGCTAAAAACAGCCTCATAAAAATACAGTCCCACTTCTTGAAGTATTTCTCTACTGCTGGATTTTTAAAATATACCATCCTGGAAAGGCTGGATATTTTCCTCTTATCCATAGACCAAGCAATGCTTTTTCAAGTCCCTCTGCTATAAACTGTCACGGTTCTTTCAATTCACCCAGCTTGGAACTGGTCCCAACATGATACATTTGCCACGTTTGAACTGCAGCCTTTAAACAATGGAGTTATTACTGCACCTCCGAAACACGAAGAAGCTGGGGGGACTCAGAGGTTTCCTGCAATTCCTGAAAATCTCAAGAATGCAGATGACCTGCAGCACAGCACTGTCCTTGTTAGTGCTAACAAATGGGATCTTATGTAGGGTCATTCATGCTAATACTGTTAACACAGGGCAAAACAGGAGTCAAAGATAAATATTGTTCCTGGTGCAATTAGATACAGCTTTGTTGCACAATGGATGCTGTGTCACAAAGTCACCAGCCCGACTGCAATTCAGTCACTGGAGTTACTATGTAAACACATCAGGCAATCACATATGTGCTCACACACACTGGAGAGAGCTGAGCCTCTAACCAGWGCGGGCTATCAAGTTTTACTGGCTGGCAAGTTGAGTACAGGCTACATCCACAAAAAGCCAATAACCATCCAACCTGAAGCTGATTTAAAGGGAGATGGAGATAATACTCTATAGAACTCCCATACTTACTTTATGAGGCCATCCTCCATGTAAATGTCAGCATAGAATGACTGGTCATCGTTGACTATTCTCCCTCCTTTAATAAGGAGACGATCACTCTGCGAAGGGAAGAACACAGCAGTTGTCAGTAGCAGGCAATACACGTGTTTCTCAGCAGCCAGTACAGTGCCCTCCTACCGCATCAGACAGCTCACCCCAACAGCCGATACTGCAGAAAGTTCACATCTGTACCAACACTTGAAATGACAGGACAAGAGCAAGGACTGAAAAAATCATACTCGTAGGGCTGTTTCTGAATGGAGCAGGTGCTGCCAGAAACACCTCCGAGGCAGAATGAGTACAAAGAGGAGTCACTGGGGACACAGCAAATATGCTTCCATAAAATACACAGAGAAGTCAAAAGCTTCCTACACCAGGTCACTATGCACATAAATCTGCAGGCAGCAGAAGCCACATACTGGTATTTAAAGCAAGTTTGTTACTAAGGGCATGTCCTTAAATCTTATCCAAATACCATGCAAAGTAAGTTGCATTAGAGAAGACAAATTACATTTCTCTCATTTGTTACCACCTTGCAAAGACCACCAACAGGACAGGCAGCCCTGAGGTTGATGCATCTGCTGTTGGAATCTGTCCCTCCCCTACATGCTCAGGGTGATCCTTCTGAGGTGTTTCACAATGTCACAGGTCTACACAAGACCCAGGAGGCACTGAACTGTGTTCCCGTCTCATCATTTACCACCACCTCTGTTCTCCTTTCTACTGACCTAAGTGGCCAGCAGCCTTCTCTGAAGGAGCACAGCCTGACAGTGGTGGAGCACCCAGACCAGAACTGCTCTTATGCTCTTCCTGCATTCACACTTTTGGACCTGGGCAACTCAGCATACACTGACGGGAGAGAATGGACACTGTCCTGTGGGGAACAGACCCTGTCCTGAGGAATTGGAAAGGCTGAGGTCCTGCTCTTCTACCTCCACCTGCACAAGTCCGAACATCAGCTGTGGGCAGTCCAGGGGCAAACAGCCTGATCTCACATATGGCTACCATGTATTCCGATRACTTAAGCTGATTGTGCTGTTCCAGAGAATATGCAGTCTTCCTGACTGCTTAAAACGCCTCCAACAACCCTCCAGCTCTCAAGCTCCCCTTACTTTCCACTCTGCTCCTGCCAGTGCCCACAACCCAGGTTTTGGCATGGAGCACACCCCCCTTCCACAGTCCAAGCCTGGACCACGGCTAACTGGAGCCTTCAGCAGGGCTCACACGCCAGCCTCACCCTGTGAAGCTCTTGCACAATTAATTCCTCTACAGGGAACTGGGTTTGTTCTTCATCTGCCACCCCTGGGGTGATTTCTGGAAGCATCACCACAATGGTGGTAATTTGCAGCTTCCTCCCTGGCAACAGAAGGATGTGAGAGAATCCCCCTGCGTCCCTGCAGCTTGCAGCAGCCAAAGCCCCAAGACCAGTGTGCATTTTTACAGCAATCTCATCCACACACAGTTGAGACAAAGAAACTGGGTGGGGAAAAGATCAGAATGCGCGGCACTCACAACCCCGGCTGCAGCTATGCGCTGGTGCAGGGGGAAGAGCCACGGTCTCTCCTCGCTTCCCAGGCAAGGGCTTTCCCACGGCTGCACCGATGACCAGCAACCCGACTCCCAGCAACAGGGATTTACCTTCCCCGCTCAGCGCAGCTTAATGCTGATCAGGAGCCTCGCCTCCCACCAGGAAAAGCGCACGGCTGAGTTGTTCCCCTGTTCCCATCCCACCCACCATCCTCCCCAACAAGCAGACCCGGGGTCAGCTCCCCTTCTCCCCTGACCTAAGCTAACACATCGGCACAGAGGTCTAGCAGAACTTTGCTGTCTAAGGGGGGATGTGGAAGCAAGGGCACGTTGCTGGTCACAAACCTCCCCGCACAGCTCCTTTAAACAGCTAGCTTTAACAGATCACAACCAGCACACGAAGATACTGGCCTTAACTAGCAACCTGGGGGACCATTACCACCTCTCACTTGCAGCTCTTTTCCTCAGGTACAGCCGAGGCAGGAGGAGAGCCGGGTGCATACTGGCCTGGGATTCCCAGGCCCTCGTGCCAGCTCTCAGCCTGTGCTGCGTCTCTCCCCGATGGGCACRTGCCAGGCGATGCTCGGCTTTGGGGCTGAGGACCCCAAGCACAAACAGATGCTGTTGACGAGCCACTGATTCTCCTCCTCCCCCAGCACAGGACTCTTGTCCTCCCTTTTCTGTCTATCCAATTGTCATCTCACTAACAATACTGAAATTTTAAGTTCAGAAACCCCTAAAAGAGCGAAGTGTGACCACAGCCAGTTGCATATAGCCTGTCAGTCACTGGGGTCAAGCAGCTGAGCCGTGGCTCCCGTGGATGCAAATGACGAGTATTTAAGTAACATTACAAGAAACGTAGATAGAAACCACGAAGCAACAGTATCAGGTGTCAGCTATGGAAGAAACAGGGCCACGGTTATAAACACAGGGAAGAAGATTCTCATTTTATATTTCAGTCAACTGCACATGCAGTTTCTCCCACATAACCAGTCCCCTATGCCCTGGCAGATCCTCCTTGGCTTTACCTAGCCTGCACGATTAGAAAAAAAAGAGTCTACCTGCCCAGATCAAATAACATGACTGGGACTTCGGGTTTTTTTGCCTTGCCCATACCCTTTAAACCTCCCCAACTTGCTTTCCCGAAGGCCCTGGAGTTCATTCTCACTGAGTGCAGGAGCACCAGCAAATACAGATGCTGGCCTGCCCCTCCCTGCGCATCAGACAAGAGAAAGCAAAGGGAGACAGACACAGGAGGCATGGGGGGTAGGAGACTGCAGCACTTGACAATTACTGAATAAACTGTTAATATGAATTCAGAAAATATGCCTGCCCACAAACACAAATGGTCATTCTGTGGCAGATGTGAAGGGCTGCTCAGTGCTAACTCTGTTAGTACACAAAATTGTGAGGTCCATAATGGCTGGAGCGTGAACAAGGCGTTCATTCAGGGGATCGGGCGCTGCCTGAGGGCTCGCCCTGAGCCTGGCTACCAGACACCCCCCCATGCCCGCAGGAGAGAGAAGGGCTGCATCGGTGCCTACCCACCAACTACAAGGAAAAAATATAATAAAGTAAAATAAGTAAAATCCAAATGACACCACATCTACAGGCTCTGGCATCGTTCAGGAGTGCACCCAGACGTTAAGAGGCAGTGGAACAAGAAAGGAAGAGAATGAAGCAGTTACGAGGAAACAAGTCTGACTTAATAGACAAGCTTCTGCAGCACACGCTGCCAGAGCAACCTCAGATTACAATAAATGCACTGTTTCCCCTGCCAGGGCTCATTTGTGCATCTCCACACCCACCACGTCTCCCCGCCAGCCAGTGTCAGGCTGTGTCATCAGCCATTGTTAGCAGATGAAAAAACCCTCCCGCACCAGGAGCTGCGGAGGCACCGCAGGGAGCACCTTTCCTCCCAGCCCAGCAAAAGCACTGCGGGACTGGGCAAGCATGCCCAGGGCCCAAACCCCGGCCACCTCTGCTGCCCAGCTCAGCCCCTGGCTGCGCGCAGCAAGTGGGGGCCGGCCTCTGTGCAAAAAGCCCAGCATGCCGAAGCGGAAGCATGAGTGAAAGGTGCCACGCAGACCATGGCTGCATGCAGCTCTACCTGACCGCTGGCACAGACCTGTCGGGCTTGCTGGCCTGATCTCTACCGCTGACTGTGTCTCAACAAGTCTCCATGCAGCCAGCGACAGTCCATTTGTCACTGGTGTGGCACCTTTTGTGAGCATCCATTTCTGCAGGCACAGGTGCTGCCCCACAAGGCCAAGCCTGGAAGCATCCTTCCAGCTCTGCCAAAACCTGGCGGGATCACCACCAGCCCCCAACGCCCCTGCCCTGCTGGGAAGCCTTTCTGCTGAACATTCCCTGTCTCTCCGCCTGTTGGCATTTGGGATCAAGCTTTCAAAACCATTACCCATTCCCTCATGCCCACACTCTGCTCCTGATGCTCTTAAGCATCATCTGGTCATTTGAGATCCCAAAATATCAGGGGGTCTCTTAACATTTCTCAGTGCGATGCTGCAGAAGGAAAGGGAGGCAGCAGCTTCCAGAAGGCTGCTGAATCCAGCCAAGAATAGTGCTCACCTTGTTTACAAAGCACAAGGGCATAATTAGGGTAGCATGGAAGCAGGTGTATGGCTTTACTGCTCTTTCCCTTGTAAAAGAAGAGACACTAATTGCAGTGGTGTTTCATCAGTAGTTGGATGTCTCCTCCTTACTAATGTACCACACGACAGCATGGAAAAACCCCTGGCTGGAATCACAGGGATAGATGGCCAGCTGCCAGCTACACTCACTGAGTCCCCACGGTCTGTGGGTATGGTAAGAAATGCCATACTGATAGCTGCCAGTTTATCAAAATCTGTCTAGTCAGTAACTGAGGCTTTTCTCCCCACTTGCACCTGATACAACATACTAGCCATCCCGATGCAGAMCTCATTGTTTTTAAGAGGTGCCAGAGACATCACAGAGATGGTGCTCGTGGGCTGTGACAGGGTAGTTGAACGGGATGGGCATGCCTCACACCAAGAAAAAAATACGGGAACTCCAGTCTACCTGGGATAGGAAAGGTTTTTGTGAGCAAAGCACAAAGACTGGGCGATTTTGATTCAACCAACAGCTCTGTTAACAGTTATTTGGTGAAACCAGGGCAAGGCATTTCACCACTTCAGTCTTCCACCTTTCTTTCTGCAGGGATCGGAAAACATACTGTGGACAGCAGGAGGGGAAGTATTTTAATCATATTTCCAAAGAACCAAAGAAAAGGAACTAATAAAAAGTCTCACAATAGACACACAAGGTTTGAAATTACTATTCTCCTGAGCTGGGCATCCCAGCATCAGCACTTACCTGGAAGGTAATACTACATTTACTGGTCTCTCATGCACTGTGCACAACCTAAGGCACAGTGAAGAGCAACACTTCCATACCAAACTGATGAAGCATCACTGAGAAAGCCAAAAGACTCAGTTAACCTCCCCTCCCCATGTTTTCTCCACATCACAACCAACAGATATGCCCATACTTCCCAACCTTCCTTCAATGGCTACAGTCTTGCCTGTCACACTGTCACACGCAGCTTTTGACYGGGCTTTTCCAACTCAGGTTGGGAATAATTCCCACAGTAATTTATCTCGCACAAACACATGCACCCCTCACTCATGCTCCTGGCTTCTCCACTAAAATGGCTGTCCTAGAAAAGACCAGAAATTGCTTCAAACAGATACAACAGGCAAACCATGGTTTTTCAGATGTTATTGTCAGAAACTAACTACGAATTCTGACTGCAGCACTATTAAGTACGAGAGGAACCAGGAAGGAGTGTTTGTGCACCTCCAGCATCACAGTTCAAACAGTATCTGTCAGGAAGTAAAAATACTCAAATTTCCAATACATCCTTCACAAAGGCCAAACCTGCCTATTGCTTGGGTGACAGTAGCGAGGAAGGCACTGCTCCCTTCCTTTGCAGGCTCAGTCATTGCTTCAGTGCTATTAGCTTTGAGATCTATAGGTGAGTTACCCACCAGCACAAGGTGGCTCCTATAATTCTCTGTATACTCTCATACTCCAGACCTCCCCCCAGCTGTGATGCTTTAGATGCTTTAAAGGTCTCTGAGATATCTTACAACCTAATGGCACAATGCAGTCCCAAAAATCTCTCTACTAACAAGCACAGCTTAGCTGACAATCTGCCATCCCCAGAAGTCGCTATGTGTCCTGACATGCAAGAACAGATTCTGGGGCGGAAAGCTAGGAAGAAGGAATAAAAAATCAAAACAATGCCTGAGGGGCCACAATCTGCAGAAAGGGACAAAAGAGGTTTTGTTCTAGGGGAGACACTGTAGCTGAGATCTTCTTTCTGCCATTCCATTAAAATACAGAAGACCACCCAACACCTGACTTCACTCCATTGCTTCCCTTGGGCCTCAAAACATGGGTTCAGGACATATGGGTCATTTGACCAGAATTTCAGAGCAACCTCCTCCACCCCAACCAGGTCATGATAATGCTGCAGAACAGAGTCCTGGAGGGTCGTCACCAAGCTGCAGAAGTCAGAGGAGAGAGCTACCTGTAACATCAGCTACACAGACACTACTCACCCACAGCACTTTCAGCTTCAGCAGGCTGAGGAAAGGATTTAATAAGGAGAAATAAAGCAACTTGCGAGATTTTGTTACCACTGAGGTGAGAAAGTTCCTGCTGGATCCCACAGGAGCAGGAACAAGCCCTGCATATCGGTAAAGTGTATCATAAAAGTCCTTGTAGAAAAAGCCCCAGAGAATGGGAGAAATCCCACCTGCAGCAGTAATGTTGTTGTCACCATGGTGGTCTAAGGATACGGAAAAGGCAAGAAAGCGGTAATACTGCTTATTAAAGCAATTGAATCTGGGTTGACAAAGGAATTTCTCTTTAGAGTGGTTAATGATCTCCGTGCTTCTTTGGGAGCATTTTGCTCACACCTGTACATTAAAAAGAATAATGAAGCTCAAGTGCTTTGTTTTTCCTTTTTCTTCAAGGGGCCAAAGCCGTCCTCAGGGGGGAAAACAAGAGCTATACGAAGCCAGCGGAAAGCCATCAACAAGATGAAAGACCTGATGGCTTTCCGAGAAGAAAGCCCCACGCAGCCTCCTCTAGGGAGGGCCTGGGGAAAGCAGCTGCAGCCGGCAGAAGAAGGCACAAGCTGGATCAGAGCATGAAAGCCCCGAAGAGAGGTCAGCACAGAGAGGCACCGGTGGGACGCCGGGGAGTGGGGCTGCCTGCACCTTCAAAGAAAACATGTCAGACAGCCTCTTTCTTCTCGCTGAGGGGTGGCACGGCTGTGCCGTGCTGGCGGTAGGTGTGGTCCCTGCGCTACTGCGCCAGCGACGGGGACCGCTGCACCTGATGCGGCAAGACAGGAGAACGGCTCGGGATGCAGCGGCTGGCACCGAGCGCGGAGAACGCCCTGCGGGCCAGCCGAGGCATTCGCTGGACCGCACCCGCCGCCCGCGGCGGCTCCTGCCCGCCCGCCCGCGCTCCGGGACAGCGGGGACCCGCGCCGGAGCTGCGCTCCTGGCCCCGCCGCGCACCGGGAACGGCCGCCCGCGGCACGGGCAGGCGGGACGGCAGCGGGAGCGCCGGCGCCCCCGGCCCTGCTCGGAGGGAAGCCCGCCCGTGCGATGGGCTTGCCGGGCCGGTCTGCGCCCGGACGGGTCACCGCGCCCGCCCGGCTAGGCGGCCCTGCGGGAGGCTGCCCCGGGCGGCTGCTCCAGGCGGGGACGCTGGCAATGCCCGGGGAGCGGGTGCCGCCGGGCACCGGCCGCCGCAGAAGCTCCAGCCAGGGCTGAGCCCGCCGGGGCGCGGCTCTGCCCAGCCTGGGGCGGCCGGCGGAGCCGGGACACCTGCGCGGGCG
>JAYKAV010000001.1:471039-487159 GCA_035582835.1 Phoebastria nigripes
GGGGGCGCCCCGCCACCGGGCACCGCTCCCCGGGTATCGGGTAGCGGGCTCCGGGCACCGCTCCCAGTGCACCGCGCACCGAGCAGGGCTCGTCACCCTCCGCACGCCAGGTGCTGGGCACCGGCACCAGGTGCCGCACAGCCGACAGGGCCCACCATGCAGCTGGCCGCGGGCAGAGCCCAGCCTCCAGGCCCACGCCCCTCCGCTGGGGAAGCCCTGGCCTTGGGGTGGCTGCAGAGGGGCCGCGCAGCCGGCCCATGCGGGGCCAGGTCTGAACCCGGGTCCAGCCCGCAGAGAGGGCAACCAGGGGAGCAGGCCACAAACAGGGCTCTTCGCAAGCTGAAACTTTTCTGGGTAATAATAGTAAGTAAAAATGAAAGAGATTTCTAAAAATGGATTTTTTGGTACCGCTGGAGTGCATTTGGATCACCTTAAACTTTCTTTCACAAGGACAAGAACTGGAAACATTTAAAAAAAAAAATAAAATGGACTACGCGTCTGACTCTGGGAATCTTGTGTCCTATGTAAACACTACGAGTGTTGGCAGCACTAAGGACTTCTGTATTTCCTCAGCTGTGATCTTGGTAGGAAGGTTTAAACTGTGGAATTGGTTACAAGTATTCAGCGTGTGCCGAGACAGATGATGCTAGGCCTGGGACGCCAGGACTRGGCCAGCTGGAGTTGTGCTATGATGGACGGGAAGAACTTGTCTGCCCTCTCCTGTCTGACGCCATCCACAGGTCCGCTGCCCTGCAGAGCCATGGCTGGGCCTGAATCTYACTCTCTCCCCAAGGCCAGCTGCGACTCCTCTCACATGCAGAGCTCTGAACGCCATCAGCAAGATCTTCCTACAGATCCTGCTGCCAGGCAGCAGCTAATGGTGTGTCCTCCACTACCCAAATCTTATAGCCACACCTGGCACAGGCATTGCTGTAAATCTGATTTCTAGCTCCTGCTAGAAAAACAAGCCATCTGACCTGGATGATCAACACTCAGCCCTCTAGTTTGCTTTCCGAACTAGAACCTAACCATGGTTTGCAATGGCTGCAGGGGCCCAAAGAGCACTCTGCTCACCACTGCGTGCACGAGCAAAGCAATCCTCGTAGCACAACCCCTGGCGCTGCAGCCAACTTTGACTGCTACAAAGCTCCAGGGAAGTGTGTGATCGCAGCATGGGCTGTCTGGAGCGCGTAGTCTGCTGCTGGGGTTCAGTGGAGGGTTACACTCCATAGTGTTAATTACATGTTCTCCTTGCTGAAAGGTTTAAGAAGTACATAGATTGGTATGGCAGCCTTCCCCTACCACAAGCTTTGATGTCTCCACTGGCTCAGTAATCCAGCCCAAAGCTTTTATTACTCACAGAGTCTGTTACTCTGTGTGTGCTTCCGCTAAAGGTCTAAGAAAGTTTTACTGAATACATACTTATTCTAAACCCAAAAAGCTTTCACCAGCTTAAAGTGAAAGTCAGCAGCTTCTCAATAACCTATTTATTACTGCCACGACTACGAGGGTATCTGCAAAACTGCATGGGCTGCTTGGCCCAGCTGGAMCATTGCTTGCTGCCTCCCTTCCCGCAGCTCCCGTGCTGCAGCAGGAGACGGGCTGAAAGTCTTCCCCCTCCCCGGTGGGTCCATGGGCAGGGAGGTATCTGCAAGCACCAGGAAGGGAATGGGGGAGCAGGGCTGTGCTGGAGCCTCTGTGACCGGAGAGGGTGTGGGGAGGAGATAAGGCACCAGACCATACCGTTCTTGCCACTACGCTGCAATGTTTCAAGAACACGTCCTGGTCTCTACTGAAATTAGACTGGCTGGGGCTGGGACGTGAGAAAGACCCTCAAACTCCTACCACCAAACCCCCTGAAACTTCACTCAGCCCTTTTCCAGAAAGTTTAAGAGTATCCCTGTGCTGGGTGGTACCACGATACTTTGTCTGGAGTAGCAGTTAATTAGTTAATAATACATAAATGACTATGCAGACAGATGCTGCTGACTTGAGCACTTCGACAGTTTCAAGAGCTGAGCTTGCATCAGCTCCCTGGATGCTGGCCAACCATGGTGATTTCAGACCCTTCTTTTGAAGAGATGTGCTTTCCTCCTGGTTGCTGTGTGACACTCACACAAATACACAGTAAAACATGCTGCCCTGGGCCCAAAACATTCAAAATGGAAAGATTTTTTTTTTTCCATAGGATCTCTTCCAGGTGCAGTCAGCAAGGTGTTACTCACATGCTTCAAAACATCCTCAACATGAAGCATGGTCAATTTGAAAGTTATTTAAAAATGGCAATACTCTTACAGCTCATAACCTCCTCAGAAACACCTACAGGGATAAAATGGCACTAGATGTTTGTGGACAGCCACGATGGGTGACAGGATCATGACGAGGAACACCAGCGGTGTAAACACAGAGTAGAAGGCATGTGCTGCTGCAAGGACTTTGTCACCAAAACAAACCCAGCTCTGATTGTGGTCTGTCAATGCTCAGCAGCCAGGCTCAACACTGTCTGTAAAGACCACGATACTGCTGATCCAGCACTAGTGCAAAGGATGAAAGCAGATCCCACCAGCCCTACACGTCTGTGATCAACGGCTCTTACTGACAGGCACAACCGAGGTACAGTGAATATAACCAGTCATGGAATAATCACGGCTCAAATGTCACAACGTTCAGCAGACTTGCCAGGACAGCCCATCCGCACGCACACGGTCTCCTCCTCCCCATATGTATTCCTTGCATAAAACCATCCCCTCTTCTCTCCTAGCAGATGAGTTTTCAGGGGGTGAGCTACCTCGGGGCACGGTGAATCCAAGGGATGGAAACACTGCAGCTGGTGCACCCTCTCCAGGTGGAACCTCTGGCAGGATGCAGTGTCTCAGGAGGTTGGTCACACACTCCTACCCCAGCGCACCAGGAACTTCTATCACACACAAACTTCAGAGAAGCTTTTCTTGCGCTTGTGCGTGCCATCCCTGGAGGAAGGGGGTTGCTGACCCAGAGCTGTGGCTCTCCCTCCACACTCTTTGTCCCCTTCCCATTGAGATCCACGGGGTCACCCTTACTTCTGTGGGGGAGCCCAGCTCCAACTGGTAAGTGCTCACAAGCATTTGACAATCGTGCTATTCAGTGCTGTTGGCTCCAGCTCTCCCAACCTCTGATGTTCAACTTGAGAGCCAGAGCTGGAGGGAACCGGGAAGAGAGCCCACTGGCTCTGTTACTGAGAAAGACTCACAACTACACTGGCTTTCGCACCTTTCCCACCATCCACACCATCTCCCAGAGGCAACATGGAGCTCTGCAGCCCCTCAAACTCCCACTCTGGAGCAGACGTGAATGGGAAGGAATCTGAAACTCAGCTGCTCATGCTGGATGCACGTGAGGTCTGCCAGGAGGCAGCAGGAGACAGCCTCCGCGTTGTACGAGGCAGGTGGCGGGCAGTGATGCAAGTTTTTCCGCAGTGGAGCAACTCTGCTTAGTTTTCTCCTGGCTAGAATATACATTGGGGCTTTGGCAGTGGAAACAAGGAGGGAAATCAGCAGATGTATGGCCTGAAAGAAACTAAACTTCTAGCTCAGTACTTAATGTTTTCAAGGAACCGTTACGTTAAAAGCAGTAGGTGTTACTGCCACTCCAGCTGGATTACCACGATTTCAATCACCTGTCCAAACTGACATTAGGGTGGGTAATTGTTCAAGCCAGAATTTATTTGCAGCCTTATTAAGGACTAGAAGTCAGAGCAATTTCAGGACCATTCCTTTCTTTCTCCACCTACGCTGAAGTGCGACAGTGGCCAGAGAGGGAGGGGAAGGTGGGAAGGGGCAGTTGGTGATGTTGACATGGCATTCATCATGGGCTTTTCCTACCAATTGCAGCTGAAAGGCCCAGCACTCACAGGCTTTGTGAGTGACCAGATCCCTCATTTCTCCGGAGCAAGCCCACCTCTGGATAGCCAGTGTTCGGAGGCACAATGGAGACTCGGCTCCAGAAAGCATGCCCTGCCCCTGCCTGCTGCAGGCAGGGGATTCAAGACCACCACCCCAATACTGCTTCTCCCAGGGACATCTGCCTGCAGGCAGGTCTCACTCCCACAGACCGTGAGCAACTCCCTCACAGATCAATTAAATGGACACCCACCACATAACCACATTTCAGCTGGAAAAGCCAGCGAGGCTTTAGTTACTTGTCCTTAAAARAAAGGGGGGGGGGGAGAAAAATAAGAAAGAAGAAAAAAAGAGCACCTTGAATTTCTATTGGATGGTGACAAAAACTTACATTTCAAAAATATCTAGTGACAGCAAGACATAACTGCTACCTTCAAATGTGACTTAAACTCCTGGACATAGGACATACCTATGTGGCTAACTGCCTGTGGGAAATCAGTTGGTAGCCTCATGCCTACATCCCTCGGGACCCTAGCCGTGCTGAAGCACGCCTGCCTTCGGCTCCTGGCTGCCTCTCCTTCAGACAACGGGACGTTGGTGCTTCTGCAAACATCCCCTGGGATTCCCACAGTCTGAACAGGACTGCAGGGCCTCTGAGAGCTGACCAACCCCAGACTGTAAAGACTGACACATCCCTGCACCAAAGCAGGGGAGTCTCGCCCCCACAGAACAGCTCCTGCACCCCACATGCACACAGAGAAAGTGTCCAGGCGAGGGAGAAGCTGTTTCTTCTCTTTGCCAGAAATAAATGAGGTTGAAACAAAACATGTCAAATGCAATATTCTAATATGTGTACACGAGTGACTGCTGCTTCAAGGCCAATTAATTCAATTACAGCCTGATCCTGCAGAGCAATGAAGTGCCCTTGAGTTGGGTGGCTCAACAAGTGCTTTTCCTTTCCTGGGGCTGGGTCCGCTCAGCGACCCACACGAGGGCAAGGCTGAAAGGGAGCTGCCAGCCGCAGAGGCTGGCCCAGTGGGCTGTGGGCTGTGGGACTGGGCACTGCCAGGGCCCCTGTCCTGCTGCTTGGCACCACTGCCAGCATCAGCAGCGACCGGGTGAGACGTTTCACCCCTGCCAGCTCTGGAGGATAATCGCCTCTCTCCAGTTCCTCCCTTCAAAGGCACGATGGAAATGCAGAGAGCCCAGCAGAGCAGCGTTTATGCCCCGGTTTTGTTACTGATTATGTACATTAATGATTCCCTGCCTTTCTCTCACACTCCCCCCGACCCAAGCTCCCGGGTTTCTGCTCCCCGGCTCCCTTCCCAGCTGATGTCTTCCTTCTCTGCACTGCTTGCCTAGCAAGCCTCGGAAGAGCCAACCTAGGCTGAAAAACAAAACCGAGCTGAGGACATGCAGCAGCGCTCCCAGGGCGAGGCTTGCTGGGAGCCGGCGCAGGCGCCCGGGGGATATCGAATCGCCCTCCTCTCCCAGAGCAGGCGGCAGCTCCTCAGGCAGGAGGTGGCCTCCGTTGGGGTGGGGGCTCCCCAAACCCACAGCTGGGATGGTGCAGGGCTGGGCTCTGCAAGAGCTCCTCGCTGCCCAGGGTGCAGGGTTAGCACAAAGGGAGCCGCTCTCCCCCGGGCAGGCTGGTAACGGGAAATACTCACGAACTGCTGCCTTGCAGGGGGGGCTGAAGCTGCTCCCCCCCCGCAGCCCCCGGCCCCACCGCAGGCCCTGCAGGACGAGCTGCGGGAAGGACACGGTGCTCCCAGAGGGGAGCAGAAAGCTCCCAGGCTCACAGCAGAAATTACACCAGGAAAAAAAGGGAGGGGAAAGAAACACAAGAGCAAGAAGGTGGCGGCACTGGGCTTGCGGAACTCAAGGGTATGTGGCGGCAAAAATTGCATCTGTAAATGGCCTCGGGGGCTCAAGGGCTTAAAATCTGAGTGCAGAAGTAGGGTCCAAATTAAAGCAGCAGTACGGTAAAGAAGCATAWGTAGTGGAGCATACAGCCAGGCTTGCAGGAAAAAATGAGGGGTGCCCCAAGATACATTTCATTCCCAGTCAGGAGAATTGTTCTTCCTCCATCCAGCCCTTAGCCCAGCAGAGATGCCCGGTGCCAGCAGTGCAGGGCCGGTGACGGGTGCTCCTGCCACAGGATGTCACCAGAGTGCAGGGCCAGACCCTCTGGGACCCACGGCTGGTGCAGCTGCTGGAGGGTGCTGCTGCCACCTTCCCTGTCCCTCCCTGCAGCCCTTCTCCCACCCGACAGCCCCTCCGACAGCCCCAGCCCCACAGACACAAGACACACAACCTGGACAGGATCCTCCAAGCAATGCGAAGACAAGGAGGCTCTTGGCCAAGCGACTGGTGATCCAGGGCACCAAAGAAACACTTAAAAATGACTCTTCAGTCCTCAGCCGCAGGCAGAGGCCCTGCTGCAGGCTGATGTGCTGTCAGAGCAAAGAGCCTGCGAAAAAAGGAAGTCCAGGGATATCAAGACCTTGCTGCATCCTCTGCGGGAGGTCTGATACCCCCGGCCAGCAGACACGGGGAGCACACGGGTACCCCTTCTCTAACTGGTGAAAGCCAGGCTAACGAGAGCTCCCCTCTCCACAGGCATCTCTAAAACTGAGGGTACCTGGCTGGGGTTGGCTCCTGCCAGCAAGCTGGCTCAGCTCACTGGAAGCATCATCTATTTTACATCCCAGAGAAAACCAGATGCTGTAAACCACAGACAGACCCAAACCCCACCCATGAACAGATCCAGACTCGTGCCACGCGCAGGATAAGTGAAGCTGCGATGGTGGCACAGCTCTTCTCCCACATGGGATCAGAGCATGTGCTGCATCTGATGACAGTAGCTCAGTCCCTTCTGCCTCTCTCCCCACTCCCTCATACATCAGTCTCTGACATGATGGGAAGGTTTGAGCCCAATTCAGGTCCCTCCTCACTTCTTTAATGTGTTATGTTGAGAAACAGGATTTTTATTAGGTTCAGCTATTTCACCATGATGTGAAAGGTGCAACGTGTTGTTTCCTTTCTCCACTGACACAGAACTTCTGTGAAGCTTTTTTGTGCGAGTTGAACTCACTTTACCTCATTCTAGCAAAAACATAGGCATTGTGACCCACTCTCTGTGCGACATGGGGCAGCCTGCAGACAGCTCTCCAGGGATGACTGCCAAAGCAGCAGCTACCCAAGCATTTCCAGGCACACCAGCTACCCACGCTGCTAGACCATGGCTGGGACAGGGTCCTGGCAGGTGCCCAAGCACAGAGTGAGGATCTCGGGTCACTGCTGTGACACAGCAGACATCCCTGTGCGCCCAAGACAGGCACAGGGATGCCTTAAAGCTCTCCCTGGAGCACTACCCCAGAGTCCTGTGACAGTCACAGGCACCAGCAAAGCAAGATGCTATTAGCGATCACAGATGCTGCAAACAAAGAGAGCACAGCATGCCTGGCTGCTTTGTCATCTCATGATCTTTAATCCAATGACAGTGTTCTTGAGGCCTGACCCACGGCAGCATGGCTGGGGATGCAGGCTTTCACGGCACAAGCTGACAACCCCATTCTTTAGGACACATCCTGCAACCTCCACAACACCTGCAGCCACACCAGCACCCGGGATGGGGCAGTGAGCTATCTGGATGTCGTGCTGCCTGTTGCAATGGGGACTATGGCGCATAGCACCGACCCGCTGGGGATGCCTGCTCCCGCTGCAGGCAGCTGCGTCCCTCCCTCCTTCGTGCTGCGCCTGGGCCAGAGAAGACCGCTCACCCCGAAAGGTCATCCCTGGCGAAACGTTAATGCCAAGCCTGGAGGGTGATGGCTTCCACTTCACACTTAGCTCCATCCATGGGGTGAGCTTTGGCTACGCAAGAGTATCTGGATTTCCACAGAAATGACTCAATTCCCTCAGAGCGCAGATAGGCCAGCCCACGTCCGTGAAATACAGGCACCTGTCTTGTTCCCTTTAACATGCAGAGCACGGACTAGAACGGTCTGAGCTGTCTGCTAAGCATCACTTCTTTTCCCCCCTCAGCTGAACGGAAACACCCGTTACCGGATCCAAATCCGTGTGTTGTAAAATGGAGCTTGGCTGTTCCCAGCAGAGTGATGGGAAAGATGCTGCTGGATCCCACCCACAGCCAAGAGCCAGCCCAGTTGAACAAGCCAAGGTCCAGCTATATTTTCCAGCTTCTCAGCCCTGTCTCCAGGAAGGCTGCCGGCATGTTTGTTTTTTGTTTCTTCCTCCCATTTCCTCCAGCCATCCATAGCAACTGCTCCCTGGCAGAAAAATCAACCTTCTCCACCTTCCACCTCTTCGCAGAGGTGACAATGGAAGGGGTCCATGTAGGGAAAGCTTTCAGCCGAAGTAAAGCAACAGAGCAAACAGAGCTCTAGGTGGTCTCCACCATGGTTTTCCTCAGGATTAGGGCTGACCGTCAGTGACCAGCTTTGCACTCACCCAGATAATCTCTGGAGAGCAGGCCACACACATGAAATGACTTTTCTGGGTCTTATCACAAAACCTCCTTGTTTTGATGCCATTTGCAATGGCATCTACATTTTACAGTCTTTCTCTAGGTCTGTTTGCTTGCACTTTTCAGAGCTGAATCTTTTTTTGTCATTCCCGGCTGGCATCTCTGAGCCCTCAAGACCATGTTGGGATCGTTCCTCCCCAGCTGGCATTCACAACATCACTGTCACCTGCACACATGCTGTACCTCTCCTTCCAGGTCACTAGTGATACTGGAGAAGAGTCGCTTCTAACACAGATGCATACAGCTTCCCACTAAACAGTTCATACACCCTCCCTTTAAGCCCCACACAATTTTCCTACGGAGCTGTATCCGCCTAGTCGATTTGCAAGCTCATGCTCCAGTGCTGGCAGCCCAGCTGACAGGCTATGCACAGGGTCAGGCCATTTCCAGGTCCCCTTCCTTTGCACACGAGAGCTCAGCTTCTTCCAGGCTGCCTTGATCCACACGTCCGGTGCRGCGGGCACCGGCAGCCAGCCACCAGCCCAACCGCTGTGGGACTTTGGCTGCCTGGGTGGGACTGCAAGCAAAACCCTTCTGCGAAAGCAAAGCAGCGTGAGAGCCCACCGAGCGCCCTGCTCGCCCTGCCCGGGAGGAGGCTGCCGCCAGGCACGTGGTGCGAGAAGGGCAGGGCAGGGTAGCGGCTGAGTGACGCAGAAAAGCTGCTGAGCTACAACCCTGGGACTCCGCTGAATCCCCCTGGAAGACCCGTGTCTTGGCAGCTGCCTGTCTGCCAGCAAGACACCGTCATTAGGAAACGAAAGCCCCCAAAAGCCTAGTCCACCTTGCCGGTGGCATGCCTGGCACGTGTCAGAGACAAACACTCCTCCCACCCGGTCGACAGGCAGAGCTGGGGTTGTCCTGGCCTGTTGGAGGTACTGACATCTTAGATAAAAAGAAAAAGATTATTTTGGACGGAGCCAACTATTTTGCTGCGGCCAAACCACAATGTTTCATTTCAATTTAAACCTACTGAAAGTTGCGTTTGACACTTTCAACTATGTTCATAAAAAACACTTAGAGGAGTTTCCAACACAACAAAGCCTCTTCCAAGTGAGAAAGCAGCGAGCCTTGCCTTGCAAATCTCAAAATGTTTAGCTACTTCTCAGAATTTTTCACTGTTTTCCTTTTTTTCCTAAAATGGGCATCTCAAAAGTCACACAAATTTGCAAGAACAAGAAGAAATGTCCACATGGCTCGTGTAGTTCGTTTGGCTCCCACAGTATGTTTGTCGGTTGAATGCTACCTGCCAGGAGGCTCCCGGCGACACCTCCGTGCTGCGGCTGCCCACGCACAGCTCCAACACCCCCACCCCTGCTCGAGTCCCAGCCCAGCTGCCCGCAGCGAGGCAGGCTGCCGCAGCCTCCCTGGGGACGGCAGGGCACCGAGACGCGGGGACGGGGCGTGCAGCCTCCTGCGCAAGCTGCCGTCCGCAGCAAGTGCCAAGCGACAGAGGGACAGCGGCCTGTCATGTCAGGCCCTGCCCAGCCCTCATGCTGGCCGCTCTCCCYGACCCTCGTCATCTCCATCCCGGCCCCCTCGGACAAACACCCGCACTGCTGATCGACRAGGTGCTGCACCGGGAGGCCACCCGCTTCCTCTGGCTTCTCCTCGAAGCCCCGGAGAGCAAGAGTCCTGCAGGAGACGGCGGGAAGCCACGCTGCGAGAGAACTGTGACAGCCACAGGCACAAGGGACAAGTGTGTTTGGGGCCGATGGAGGTTTTCCGTTTCCACCCCGGCCTGCTCCTCCTGATGGCAGCCCTCCTGGCTCACACCACCGATGATGCTTTCTCTGGGAAATTGTAACTTGTGTTTCTAGCTGCTTCTGCCATTTCAGTAGCAAACACCCTGCTTTAAGCACCAAGGCTGCTTCTGGCTCCATGCGAAAGGGCTGGCGCACGGTGCGGCGAGGCCGCCTGCCACCCCTGTCCCACCACCCCAGGCTGCGTTTGGTGGGCTGCACCAATCCCACCTTGCACGGTTCAACCGGCCCCGCTCCGCGCACTTGGCCAGTGGGGCTGTCACACCCGGGCCGGGTGCCAGCGGACACCTCCAGGAACGAGCTCCAAGCCCTGACCAAGCTGGGAAACACCGGGCTGGGTGCCAGCAGGCCACGCTCGCGGCATGGGACCAGCTCAGAGCAGCAGCAGCCTCAGGGCTGTCCTACAGGTAGGTAGGGTTCCAGCCCAGCTCCTCCTCCGTCCTGCTCGCCTGTCCAGGCCGCTGAGCAGGACCTCCATCATCACTACCTGGGAAGGGTCTCGGCATCTGTGAGGACCACAGACGCCTGGGAATCAGCCCTTCATTTCTGCGCCTTACCCTAAAGCCAGCAGCTTGGCAGGGACAGAGGCCCCTCGTACCCTGCTGGGCTTCATCGGCCAGAACCACTTCAGAGGAGAAAGGCTGCTGCATCACCGATGCCACGTCCTGCTGCAGGTTTTTTTCTTGTGGCATCCCCCACCAGAGTACTGAGCGAGCCCACTGCTGGTCTGTGGTCAAGGGAGAAACAATCTCAGCTACTCTGGAAGCTACTCATGAAAACAGACTTTTCCTGACGCAGCATCAGGAAAAACTACACGTGCAGGTCTTGCTGTGTTTTCTGACAACCTCAGAGTATTAAAAGMAGCATCACCTCTCCTACCTGCTGCAATGGGCTAATGCTAGAGCATCTTGTATACGGTATACTTTGTGGCATGCTTGGTGATGCCCCATTGCTCCCATAAAATGTGCCAGAACTAAGATCTATTATTAGTTGTTAAATGCAGAGAAAAAATATCGCTAGCTTTTTATTTTAAATAAAGAGCTTTTGGGGTATCATTTTGCAAAGGTAAAGAGCATTATAAACCCTATCACGGACATAGAAAAGAACTCCTTGCCCTGTACTTGAGCACCTTCTAAACCACCAGGCCAGAATCCCTCTAAATGCTGCACGTCCTGTGGTCATGACGCAAAAGACAGGCACCAGCAGAAATACTCATCTTGCAGGTCATGCCAGCCAGCCCACCCAGTGCCCCTGCCTTTTCAGAGGAGAGAGATCTGCTTCAAGAAGGCTGAGAACAGGCTGGATCAATGTGAGACTGAGTGATCAGTCAACCCATCTTTTTTACACCTGGCTGCAAAACCCAGWTTCTTTTCTGCATAAAAGTTCCATAAAGACCTACATTTTCCCRGGAAAAGCATGAGGTTTTCAAGAACGCATCACCCAGAATAACAATTGCAGCATCCTTCCAAAGCCCCGGCTGTGTGAGCTCGGCACAACGTCACGGTGCCTTACGGGTGTACCAGGTATCCCTGGTGCCCACGTCTGCCAGCCAGCTCCCTGCTCCGACTGCACCACCCACAACACCAGGGCCAGCCAGCTTGCAAAGCCTTGACCACCCGGAGCTGAGAATAAGGACAGAAGGAAACCAAGGACTGTTGCCACAAGGTAGTGCGATAAATCAAACTATTTCCATGTTAGAGTGATTTTTTTGGTAAAACAAAAGCTCTTTGCAGCAAGCAGGAACTCTTCAACTGAATCCCTGATTTCTTTAGAAAACTAGCCCTACTGCATAACTCCCATGAAATCCAGTATCCAAGTCTTCTTACACGGCGGGGGTGGTTTATCAAACTTTGCAGTTTTGCGTAACTGCTGGCAATAATCTGTATCGCAGCATGAACAGCCAAAAAACTGACCTCTTATTGTTGTGCTTCAGGCATCAGATTTCTTAAAAAACACAAACAAAAATGTGCAGGATTTTTTTCAAGATTAGAGTATTTAGCATCAAACTCCATGAATTATAATACAGGTTTTACTGTTGTATTTGCATTGTGGGAACTAGTTCAGTGGCCTGCGTTTGTTCCTATTGTTTGTAGAAATACCAGAAATAATGTAACTCCAAATCCTTCTCTTAAAAAAAAAAAAAAAAAAAAAAAAAAAAGTAAAACCAAATCAAAAACCTGTTCTCAGCTCTCTACTGAATGGGGTGATACTGAGGTTATGAATTAATGCTATCAAAGTGCTTTATGATCCCTTCCATAAATGCAAGATTCTAAACTGTGCTAAAATGCAGTGCACAACTGCAACTTTTAGATCATGCTAAGCTCACCAGTAAGGAAAAGACTGCTGTTGGCTTGGTGTTTCTGCTATAAATTACTGGCAATGGAAACAAAAAAGCTGAATGCTGCAGTCATAGCACATTTTACAAGTGTCAGAAAAAGAAAAAACTAAGAGAGAATCGAGGTAGTTCAACCTTCCTTCTCCATTTGAGGCAGCCCTGCGTGTCTTTCCAGGATTTATCACTAACTGAATCTGAGTGGTGTCACACAAACGGACACAACGAGGCATGTGTGACACTGGCTACCTCCAGGAGAAAGCCAAGGACTGGCTCCAGTGGGTCTTCTGGAGGGGATGGGACCCCTCACCTGCTTTCACTGCCCAGTAGTTTCCCTCACACTCCTGGCTCCTGCAAAGGGCAGGAGCCTCCTCCTCCTCCTCCCCAGCCGCCAGGCTGATGGAGGTGCCCCAGCCTGCGGTGAAGCTGCAATCCCGTGTTTGTGGGACCACAGCCAGTTGCCTTGGAAATGACGACTTCACTGCAGAACCATGCAGCAGGAYGGGATGAAACGTCTGGGGGTGAGCGTAACAAGCTGAGTGCTCCTGCCTGTGTTACTGAATAGGAGGATGAAAAAGCAGGGTCTCTGCACAGCTGAGCAGCAAGGAGGTACATGGAGAAGGCTACCACAGACTTCTGGTGTACCTTCATCCCAGGCACGGAGCACAGAGGCATCCCTTTGCCGTGTAAAGCTCCTTCCCTGCTCCTCAAAGCAAGCGGTGCAGCTCTCCAGTATCTATTCATACATTACTAGCCCTCAGTGAACATCCTTACCACAGGAATTCAGAGAGTGTTGTCTGCGACCTACAGGGAAACTCTCTTTGACTTCATTATAGTAAAATAAGTGTTGTAATCCAATCTGGTTATACAAAAGGCATGGCAGCTCTCAAGGAAAACTGCAGGAAAGTTCACAAGGATAGAGTCCACATAGGCTATTTAAATAATAGTCTGCGAATAGTCTAAATCAGAGCAGAATCTGGGCCCCCAACATTGCTCGTCCAAATCTTAAGTGTTCTGCAACAAAAACCCTTGCTGTAGCAGATCCTCGTACCAACAAAAGCGGCCTCCTGCTTTTAGCAAAGAGCACCTGAAAGGCACGTCTCTTGTTCAGGCGAGTCCTGCACCAGGATTGGGCACCGGGATGTGGCCGAGTCCAGAAAGCCCATCTGCCTGCACAGGGCAGGCAGCAGCCTCCGTAGCCAGGGCCTCCTCTAGCAGTCACCCCTGGCCCCCTGCCCCCATGACCGGTCACTCTCCTTGTCCCTCAATCAAGTGGCAAACCTCAAATTCCCACTGATGAAGCAAAGGCATGGCACCTAACTGCTCTTAGCCATATCCCTCGCTGTAGTCTAACTACGGCTTCACTGTGCCCAAATCCACAGCTCAGGTTTTGTCCTTCCAATAGACTTTGTGATAAAGCAAAGTGAGGTTGAAATGTCTACCTGGGCCTGTATTACAGTGACAGGTTGTATGACATCACGTGTTATCACYGGCCAATTACACATTGCAGTTGTCTTCCTGCAGAAATGCTGGTGCTTTAATTGTAACTAATGCCATTACAAAAAAAAAAAAAAAAAAARWCTGTTAGTCTGTTGTACTTCCAAGAAACTGCTCACTGCAAAAATTAGGAGATGCAACTCCATCTGCTGCCCTGTGCACAGGCAAGTCTCCTACTCTCAGCTTTCCTAATAAGTTGCTTGGTCAAGGGTAGATGACTTAACCTCTCTCTCTGTTTCTTAATCTGTGAAATTATTCAAAGTAGTTCGATTTGCCTTGACAAAAGAGCCTTTGTGTGCTCTGAATCTGCAGAGTTCAGCACAAGCAAACCCTCTGTGGCTGTGCAGGCACACAGCGTGGCTCAGTATGCACGACAGGCATTTCCCACCGGGACTGCCGTACTCTGAGACACTCCTGAACTTGAAAGTTGTAGTACCAAGTCATATGATTCCTTCTAGCTGTGTACACACAAGAACACTTATATATGAAGCTTCCCACCATCTTAGACAAGACGTGCAGATAAAAAGGGGTTGGTTCCTGATGCTTATCAGGTGGAAGGCCTCAGAGGAAGAAATCTAAGGAGCAGAAATCATCAGGAAGAGAGGAGCTGTTGAAGGAAAACCTCAGCTACGAAACTCTGGAGATAAGGGCCTACATAAGACCTTAAAAGGGAATGAGACTGTTTCAAATTTTTGGTACGGCTAATAAAGAAAAGCTCACAGCATAGCCTGCAGACAGGCCGTTGTGAGTTTCTGTTTCTTTTCCAACAAGCAGCAGCATAAAATTGTTAATGCAGTGGTCAGTTCTGTGGCTGCTATTCAAACCATACGGACAAGGTTGGTACTGATAGGAATAATGTTAATTTGCTCCTGACTCTGTAAAACGGACTGTAAAGGAGCAAAGCTCAAGAACAGGAACCAAGTAGCGTGCCAATAAGAAACCAAAAAGCAGAGGCTGAAGAAATTAAAGTGCAATGAAGAAACCTCAAAGCAACCCGCTGCCTAGCTAGAAGTTCCTACAGAAGACTGCAGACATTAAGGACAGCCTGATGCTTTTCCCCAAAACCAAAACAGGCCAAGTCATTGCACTTCAGTGCATCTGCTCCCATCAGGCTCTAGCTGCTGAGGTTAGTCCTCCAGATCACAGATGTTTGCAGTTTATCAAGGTTCGCACTCTGGACACAAGCTGAGGTTTCTGCAGAACCCCAAGTCAACCACACCACTTCTTCAGGATAAGCTGCAGGCTCGCTATTTATTTCAGTGATTTGTGCTTCCATTTTTAAAAATGGGTTTTATTAATTTGCCCTGTTCACCCTTGAAAACCAGTGCCCTTAAGACAACTATTTACTAAAAAGTTCAGCCCCAAATGAACTCAYTGACCAACAGGCCAGCTAGTGGCCTTACTCGCCTCATACGTAAATGAGCAACAGGCTCACTGAAATCCCAACCGAGGAATCTACTCAACACTATTAACTTAATCGTCTTCCTGCCAAACTCACGCTGGTGTAAATGGGACCAGAACCAAAAAAGCAAGCAGTCTCAACCTCTGGCAGAAGGATCTACGCTGTGGAGCTGGATGAATCTGATTATTACCTTGAGTTTGGCATAAGTTGAGAAACTTTTGTGCCTGATGATACCTTCAGTGATGCCACTTCCAGACCAATGTGATGTCCCTCACTTCTGATAACTACTTCTGATTTGTGTCAATATGAGATAAGGATCAGCCTGGTTTAGCATAACAACTCCAAAATCCTCCCCCCCCCCTTTTTTTTTTTTTGGGGGGGGGGGCAGGTATTCTTTCATACAAGTATAAAAAGAGCAACTGTAGTAAGCCGCGTCAGCCACTCTAACGCTCAGCTTTACCACTCCCGGTAACGCGGCGAGGACCCTTTGATTCTATCGGCGAGAACCCCGACCTACACCCCGCTCCGCAGGCAGGATCTCCGCACACCGGGGGATGACAGCCAAGCCCTCCTTCCCGTGAGGAAACGCAGGAGAACACTGCGGACAGCCGGAGCGGAGAAGCCCAACGCCGGCACCACAGCGCCTGCCCGCACCGCCTGCAGGACCAGCCACGGGGGCGAGCGGCGGCCGAGCCCCCG
>JAYKAV010000001.1:488039-513213 GCA_035582835.1 Phoebastria nigripes
CGGCGGCGGGCGGGACACGAGCAGCCGCCTCCCCGCCCGGCCCCGAGGCCGGCCGCTTCCGCGTCCCCCGGGGCAGGGCGGGGTGCTGCTGCGCTGCCCCGGTGCCGCCGCCGGCTCCCGGGGAGCGGCAGCGGTGAGATGCCGCCAGCCGCGTTCCCAGGACGCGTCTCCGGCCTCTCGGGGACAGAGAGCGGGGACTCGACAGGGAAAGACGGAGAGCGCCTCGCTGCTGGCTTTGCCGGTAGCGTTCACCGCTGCATGCGCTCAGCAAATGGGGTTGTGCGTCAATGCACCGGCAGCAGGCTCGGCACGCTCGTGAGTTTTTGCCCTTCCAGGTAACTGGGTGCTGCCTGCAAACAGGCGTTCGCTCACAGGCACGAGGCTGTATGTCATTCCGCTTGGGCCACAGTCCCTGGATAGGCACTTTGGTCAGGCATACGTTACAGCTACACRCAAGCAATGTCAGCTGCACAAAGGCTTAACTGTTCACACACATGTGCACGCATGTTCCTGCCATGCAAACACAACCAGACACTGCTGCACAAGCAAGCTCCATGTATTGGCTAATTTAAGGTGTTGCTTTGAGAACTCCATTGCAACTTCATTTCAAAAGTATAGGAGGCCTGAAGGATAGAGGGACAGCCAAGGCTGAGTCTTAAATATGCTAATGGCTATGTAACCGAGTAGCAGCCTGTGAAATCTATCACGCGGCACCGAAACTGGAGTTTTGACTTTAAATTCTTTTTCCAAGTGCTCATTTCTTTATATAGAACAAGTGTACATAATACCTGGGCTCAACATCCTGTCAAGTAATTTCTCACACCACGTATTTGTGTTATGAGATGTCAGTTACGCTTTTTCCAACCTTTTTTGTGAAAACAAAGCAATGCCATTGTCTCTGCCAGTCCTCCGAGRACTGGTGGTTCTCACTTACTGAAAAATTCACATGGAGCCTGACCCATCATGGAGAACAATGACCCTGTGATTATGCCTGGAGAGGGAGTCTGTGGGCACTGGCTGACAGAGGCTTGAAGTTATGAGGGAGGAAACGGTTTGGGATTGTTTCCTTCCTTTTGCACTCTGGGAAGCAGTCTGCTTTTGTAACTGGACTCGTACCAGTTTCATTAACTCTGTCCCTTTTTTCTCTACCTAAGTGGAACAATCTACAGGACTTTGAATTTTTGACTAATTATTCAGGTCTGAAGGGTTAGGAGAAGCGAGGATGCGCTAAATACAAACAGAGTGTGTCAGCAAACTTGGATGAGTTACTTCAACAGCATTGTGTTACACAGCAAAGTAAAACACTGGTCAGTGTCTACCCTTACTTTCTCTAAAGCAACACCAGAGGGGGTTAAATCTGGTTGTTCTCGCAATCTTACGTGAACTTTAATATGCAGCTGCCAGGGCTTTGTGGTTTCACGGAACTTACCACCACAGGCTTTGTGGCTGTGCCAGAGCCCTGCTGCTCGCCCGCCCAGGGACGCGCCGGGAGAAGAGCCCTGCGCTGCTGCCTGTGTGATGCCCCCTGTCACGTTTCAGGTGCAGGGGCAGCAGCAGTGCCTGGCAGCTCAGGAAGTATCCCTTCAACTAGCCAGAATGAGTTTGTTTTGTAGTTTCTTCTACTACTGCTCTCCTGGCAAACGTTCTCCCTCTGTAACTGGATGCTTAGCAGCGAGACCGCCAGTACTGTCCAAACTGATGCACACAAAGTGGCTGCCCACCAGGTCTTTATCTTCCTAAGGCACTGCCGTAGCATGAATGAATTTATCCTCCTCCCGCTGCAAGTTGTCTCCACTGAGCAGAAGCTGAAAACCATCTCAGCCAGCTTCTGCCCCTAGCAAGGGGGAAAATTTACACATCTGCTGATTTCAGACCCAGCGGCCAGAATACTTTAGACAGTGAGCAGAGCCCCCACCTTCCAGTTGCCAAGTAAGAGCACTTGAGGAAGTGAGCCTTTCTCAGGATGGAAAGTGTGCTCCTGAGCCGCAGACTGCCCCATGGCTTTGTGCACTGACCACGGTGAAGTTAGAGTGAACCCCTTGTTTTGGTTGGGACCTCTCCATATGGTTGTGTAGCTTTATGGGGAATTAAAATTCCTTGGAACGGGGCCTGGCCTTTGTCTGGTTCTGCAAATGCGCAAAAGTTTCAGCATTGTACTTTAATAGCAATATTTATTCAAATCCTGATTCTAATGTTTATCTTTCCTAGTGCCTTGCTGCATAAATGGTTGCACTGAAATTATCTGCACCAGTAAAGGAGTACGGGGGCTCTTCTAAGAAGTGAAGGCTTTAAAATCTGACCTTTAATGGAAATTATTCACTGTATAAAAGGCAATTCTTGATTTTATTTCTCAAATTGCCATTTGCTTTTAAGATTCTTTTTGTTAGGTATTGTAAGGCCTCTAGTTCAAGAATACCATGCAAATCGAAGTTTGGGTTCAGTGTGTGTTCACTGGAATAGCCTTGCTTTTGAGGCCAGCAGAATGCATTATTTATGTTTCTGTATATGTATGTCTCAGATCAGATTTGAAGCTTTTAATTATACAATGACAAAATGTCTGTCCCCTGTAATTAAGCACATTTTCTTTTCTTTAAATCACATGTTTATACGCTAGTTGACAAAAATGCTTTTCAGGCAAACAGTCATGAGTGGTGCATCTTCAAATCCTGCTGGCAAACCAGATCTCCTCTCGCTTGTCTGTGCAAAGTAGAAGAGAGATACAGATCAGGGAGGGGATCCCACGGAAAAGTTGTCTTCCCAGCCTTAGCCCAAGGAGGATGGAGATGGCAGACACTTGAACTCATGTACTTGGGTGCTGCTGCAGGACCTACCAGAACCAACACATTGGCCCTGCAGAGCGTTTCCTCGGCTCGAGGACTGCGTTCACGTCTTGACCCCAGAACAAGAGTGCCTGTCCCTCATGGTTCAGGAGTCTGAGCTGAGCCTGCCAGATAGGCACTGCTGGTCATGTCTTGAAAGAAAAGAAATAGGCTAGTATTCTGATTTAGGGAACAGCATTTATTTTATGGGAAATTAYGTTTTGTAGTGGCAAGCTTCTAATTTACGTCTGACTAGACTGTGTCTTCCTAGTTGAGTAAGAACTGTTTTTATTAAGCAGCACTCAGAAATGGAAATCAGTCATGTTACAAGGTGAACCGCACTAGTTATGAATGGGGGGAGTGGTGCAGCCTTCTTGGAAATGGTCTTTAGGCAAATCCCTTTCTGCAAAAGGATTAGTTAATAAGATGGGACATAATCACCCTGTCTGGGGTGAGCGTTTTCTTATTCTGTGCACTCAGCCCCTGTGTTGGTTTCCTTTGTTGTTCTCATCATCTGCTGCCAGAGCACCAGCTGGGTTTCCCGTTAGTCCCTATGCAGGGGAATCGTGGGTTCCAAATGACGACTGCCCGATCTGCTGAGTAACCAGTGAGAGGCACAACATGCGGTATAACTTTCACAAGCATTTTCTCTGTGAGGCTGCCCACTTACTAAGTGTTACCTTTTAAATGTTTGAAGGGAAATTTAAATTGCCAACTGAATCATTCAAACAGCAAAGGTATTGACAGAGAAGTCATATTAGGTCATCTTGCCTACCGCTGCCAAGGCACCGTTGTCCTCTGCTGGGTATTTTCTGATGATTTTGCTAATTCATTTTCCGTTTGTCAGGCCGGCAGGCAGTTTCCTAATTGGAAAAAAACTCTGCATCCTCTGTTGGCAAATTTCTGTGCTGGTTCCCAGTTCCCAGATGCTCTATGCAACGTCATTCTGTCTATAATAAAAACAGAAAAGGATTAAAAAAAGAAGTGAAGCATGTCCCAGATCGTGGCTTCTTGTTCACATAAGGTTGCCTGTGCCACTGGAAGTTGCTCGCTACACCAGGAGGTTAAGATCTTGTTGTGTTTCTCTTGTCTCACTAACAAGGTGAAATCCACTGGCCCTCATTTTTGTTTTAGACTGCTAGTGCAGCAGAATCACAGTGCTAAATACTACGGCTGGATTTTATCAAGCAATGGATAATTTCAGAATCAGTGGTAAATATCTGGAGTTCTTTAGTCAGGTGATTTTCATGGGCATCTATCGATTAACAGAAATAGAATACCATGTTTCAAAGCATGCGCTAGTAAACTACCAAAAGGAAGCACCTCCCTCTGTGTACGATACGATAGTGACTTACACGGTGGAGGCGCGTGCGTGTTCGTGAGACACCGGAGGCCTCCGGTGCGGCGGCAGAAGGACGCACGGTGGCAGATGCGTTAGGGAGCAGCGTGGGGCTGCTGGCGCACAGCGCTCAGGTGCTCTCACTGCTGTAGAAGTTCTTTGTCCTTGGTGGTCTCATGGGCAGCGGTCACATCCTCATTTTTACCTCCATTTTGGTAAACTAAATGCCCTTCATTATTAACATTGAAGTTTTTGTCGTCTGCCATCTGTCTTAGAAATGACCCGATGTTCTYTCCCGTGTGACTGGTGAGGACATGAGACATGACATCAGTGATGACATGGGGGTGTTTTCCCATGGTCGTGATACCCCCCAGCACCCGGGCAGCCCCATGGGGGACACAGCTCACCAGTGGGGCCCAGGGGCTGGGTCAGCACCTTTTCTCAACCAAACTCCATCTCTKAGGTTTTTACGCAAAGCCCTCGCAAGTGCTGCAGTGCTTGCACAGACGTCTCTGCCCCGCTGAGAATAGGCTCTCACCGGCGCAGGGATCACGTCTGCGGCTCTGGGTACAGCTCTCCACAGCTGTCACTGGACCCTCTGCACCACCAATGCTGTTGGTCTGTTCCTCGGGCAGCTGAGCACCAGCCAAGGTCCAGACGTGCTCACAGCAGCCAAGCTGACTTTGCAGGAATCGGATGACTTCCAGTGCTTTCTAGCATTGCGTGGCTGATCTTCCCCTTTCACCCCAGAGAAACACAAAGGCTTTGCAGGAAGAAAGTCTTGCCAGAAATTCACAGTATTTAGTGTTTAGCTTTTTATTCTTTCTTCTTTTTCTGGAGTTACTCAGCCTCTTTAAAGAAGTTGAGGGGGTGGGAGGGAAGCGTCTCGCGCTCCATAGCTGTGACCACAATGCTCATTAGACTCGGAGAATGTCGTGTTATTTGAAGGAGATAAGCTGACGTTAGGTGAGATTTGACCCCCTCCTTCACCAGTGCTCACAAGCTCAAGCAAAGGAGAGCCGTGTCCTGAGTGAGGACATTTCCTTCCTTGATGTTAAATCAATACAAAATGGTTTTACACTGGTTTTCCTGTGGGCCTGGAGGCAGCAGATCTTTAATTGCGCATGAAAGGGACGTAATGACAGCATAACTTTGTTATCATGACAAATGCACATCTGGTTTCATGGCTCATTTGCTTCTAAGGTCTGTAGAGACCTCTTCAGCTGGAAGAGCACTGAGAAGCAGCAGGGCAGTGGTAGTGGCAGGTTAGCACTGATTTCTTCACCCCCATCCGCTTCCTACAGGGTTTGATAAAACTGCATCCCTTTATTACATGCATGATAAGTAGCAATGATGAAATTAGTCAGAGTTATCTTGTTTCATGCAAAGTTAGAGCTGCCTTCTCTTACTCTGCAGTCCTGATTTATTAGGGTGTCCTGTTTTAGGAGACTGCCAGATAAACAGGATTGTTTTGCTGATTCATTCTTGCAGGGATGTCAGGACAGCCTCCAGCACTGCATTTCATGCACCTCAGGGAAAGTCAGTCTAAGGACAAACACAGAAGAAACAGTGAAAGAGCCAGACTTTACAAGAAAATCTGCTTGTCCTACTTACATTTAGGGCAGAGGTCAGAGATGGGTGGGTTCCTTCATTCCCCAAGAAATGGCATGTTCATGAAGGGCAGGCAACTGATGAGCCTGGTATCTCCATCGACTAGAGGAGGCCAGTGGCTGATGCATCCATCACCATGCTCCAGTTTCTAAACTTTCGGACATAGTAGGTTAGAAGGTCAGAACAGACCTTTGTGATCCTCCAGGCTGCTCTGCACATCAAGGGGTTCTCCATCTCAACTCTGTATATCTTTCAGAAAAGCATCTGATCTTGATTTACACTTTTAGTGCTGGGGAGTATGTAACAGGCACAGTAAGGGCCTAGAACAGAGTCCTGCCCTTGCTGTTAAAAATGGGCATCCCGTATCTCCTCTAAATGTGCTCAACTTCAGGTTCCAGCAATAGACCAATAGACCTCTCATACACATCCATCCTTGAGCTTCAGGGGCCTCCTGTATCAAGTATCTGCACCCCCATATTGGCACTTACAGACTGTGATCGAGTTCCGCTTAACCTTTTCTTTGGCATGACGATTGTATTGTTGTCCTTGAGGATAAACTACAAGGCATGTTTTCCAGTCCTTCTGCTATGATTGTGGCTGGAGGGGTGGCAGTTTTGTCATCCACTGGAAACATAGGCAGCTAGAACTGAAGGCAGCGTGGCAATAGTATAGCAATGTTAAATACATCCATATGTACTCCCATGTGATATGTCTGCTTACACACCCAAGGACTAGCATTAGTTGTCTTTGCCACAAAGTCATGCTGGGAGCTGATGTTCAGCTTATTTAAAATCACCGTTTTCCAGAACAGAGTTTCCAGTGCCGATAGCTATGTCTTTGTTCCTAGACGTACGAATTCATGTGTGACCCTGTGAATGTGCCATTTTGTGTGACTGGGCCCAGCTTTCCACGGTATGGCCGACGGGCTGCCCTACCCACCTGGATGTGCTATACCGGATGAGAGAAGTTAACGGATGAGATTGGAAGGACACACCTTGTGTTGTCATAAACTAGAAAAGATGGGAACGGGATGGTTGTCTAACACGGAAACAACGTTGGGGGGAAACGACCCTTTGCATCAGGTACTGGGGACAGGTTTCACCACAGGCACAGATGTCATCTGACGGACTGCTGTACAGCAGGGTGGTGTCTTTCGTGAAATCCTTTACCAAAGTCAAGCAGAGTTAGAAAGAAAAAACATTTGACTCTGTCAAAAGCCTGTTCAGTATTTCATGTCAAAGCCATAAGGAAAGTGGGTTCATAGCGTATTAATTTCTGTTGCAAAATGCTGTTGTATCGTTGGAGGGTATAACTTCTAACAACACATACAGACTGACTTCAGTGTGCTGTCAGAGTCTGTCGTGCTAACAGAGATCACTACTCTGATAAGCAGTTGGAGGTTATAATCTTCTGTGCTGGGTTAGTCCAAGAATATTTCTGAAATGGAGTAATGCTCTTTGTTCCCAGATTTGTTTAGTGCTGAGCAAAATCTATGGGAAATTAAAACATTTTAACATGTGTTTTTTTCCTCCTGAAATGAGCTGATAGTCAAAATGTTAACAAATAATAATTGTGGAATAGGAGTTCTGAAAATTTCCCTGTGGGGTATCTGGCCTCTCCTTCCTTCTCCCTCTCCTTGTCCTCTAAGGAAGGACTACTACCTCTTCCTCAATGCCCAAGGACTCTCGTGGCGCTGCAGGCATCACAATCAGATGCAAACTGAGTCACTCAGTCATGAAGTTGTTGGAGACAAAAGGTGCCAGAGATAAAGCTCTCACAAGGCAAGAGAAGTAATGTTTTTAAGAGGTTCAGAAGTACAGATTTGGCATACGAAACCCCAAATATTCCAACCTGGGTAGAGTCTACATAGCTAGCTGGACCCACTGGAACTAATGAGGAGGAACACCTGGTGACCCAGGAGGTTCTGCGCATCAGGTAAGCTCCAGCCACCTTGCCTGAAGATGGAGATAGTTCAAGACCAGCCCAGAGATGCAGCTACAGACTTCCAGAACTATCAAGTAAACCTGTAGACATCTTCTGTAAGTTGCATGTCAGTAGGCATTTTCAGCATCACAGTTTGGGGAAGGGTGAGACTGTAGCCACTGGAAGAGCTGTCTGGCTTGGTGTGGAGTGGACCGTTAGGGCCTGGATGAGATGGATTTACTTAAGAAAACACCCATTCTGGATCAGTTTGAAGACCAAAATATTCTGCCAGACTTGTGCCAGATTCATTTCAGGAGCGGTCAGCCCAATTCCTCTGAGTTCACGTTCTGCCTCCCTGCCCACCTCTCTTCCTCTTGAAATCAGTCTCTTTCCACCTGTTGGTTGTTCCCTGCTTCCTGGATGACATGATCCAGCATCTTCTCCCAAGCTGTGAAGCCTGGCTTGGCTGTTCTCACTCAAGAACTCCTCCTTTGGCCTTTGCTGTGACCGCAAATGCCAACTTGCTTTCAAATGTCAGTCTGCTGTTGTGACTCCCTCTCTTTCCAGCCTGTCCCAGGGATCACCAGCAACTCCTCTCTGTGCCTGCTTTTATTCCCAGACAGGACTTTGAGGACTAAGCTGAGATTTCCTTGTTTCCATGGTGTTGCACTTGACCTAATCAACCATTGCAGACCTAAAGTGGTCTTGCCTTCAACCTCCCTGCCCATAGCTTCAGGAGAGTACACTGATGCTCTATAGCAAAAACAGGTGGTGTATCTAGAGATAATTAGTGATTACAAGCCAGTGATTACATGCCTATAATCAGTAATTAGATGTCAACAGAGTAGAATTATAGTGGATTTAAAGGTATATGTTTGTTTGTTTGTTTGTTTGTTTATATGGTTTCTTGTGACTGTGAGGAAGCAAGCAGTGAAATGTATTTTGGCCAGGCTAGTGAAGTAGGCAGGGCTGCCATTTGTGCACATTTTCTGTGCACATTTTCTGTCATGGCCCTCTAACCTCTGGTATAACCCATGACATAAGCATCTTAGCTGTGTAAATACCACAGGAACCAGGCTGTGACTGAAAGATCCCAGTCTGCTTGCCTGCCAGTCCATTTGCTATCACTTTGGAGGAAAACCATATTCTCTAAACCGGAGTGACTAATGTCTTGCAGGAACTAGAACCTGTGCTTGCTGTGGCCAGGACTACTTCTTAATTTTCACTAATTCAGATGAAAAATAAATGGGCTGGGAAAGGGTTGTTATCTAATGATGTGGAAAGCTAGACTGTGCTAACTTGGTATCATGGTCCTTACTGTGCTGAGAGAGATGAGTCCACTGCTTGCTGTCTAGCAGCTGTCCYGGCTCAGTGTTAGCCACGGGTGAGTCACTAGCAATAGCTGAGCAAAGCCTTACTATCTAAGAGAAAAAAGAGTTGGCTCTAGCACTGCTTTAGGACTCTGCTTTTCCCTGGTGAGTCATGAATTTACTAGAAGAATAGGGAATTTACTTGGAGACATAAATGACTGGCCAGCAATGCACAGAGCACGTGCAGGAGGCAGCCTTACCCAGCAGCTCATTCTGGTGTGATCAGCAGCTGAGAACCAGCCACCGACGAGCGGAGTGACGGGCTCCTGGACGCTGACACGACTTCTCCCTCCCRTGCTGCAGAAGGAACTTGTGTCATCAGGGAAGTCCCTGTAAGGGCGAGGACGGGGATCTCCTGGGCAGCATGGCCATGTGCGGGGGAGTGCCCCAGGCAGCAGACTGGGGAGCATCCCTTGCTGTCCATGGGACGTGGCAAGGCAGATTGAGAGCTGAAAGCTCTGTCCTGTCACAGTAGATCAGCTGAAGAGAACTTAATGTATTGAGGTGATGGATACTGAGTGAGGACAGAGCTACAAAGGTCAGAATGCTGCTAGTCCAGAAGAAACTCTGCAAGTATTTCTGTTTCTTTCCAAGCCACAACAGGGASCCATGTGCTAACCACTACCGTTTTGTCTTCCATCTGTTTGAAAGCAGGGGTTGGGGGAGGAATCACGAGAGAGATGGATTTATCCTTGTTGGCCAGAGGATGAACGTAAGTCCTGGCTGAAATCTCTATTTGTTGAAGGAAGACACTGCAGGAGAGAGGTATCTCAATGAACAGGTATGTTTTGTAGATTTTATTTAAACTAAAACAGTGTCTTTCAAAGTTTTATGCATCAAAGAGAACAGAAAAAAGGCCCAAATCCAAAGATCCTTGTTAGATCCTCGTTAGATCCTCAAACATCAGACATGTCACCTTCTGATCAGCTGAAGATYCTTCAGAAGTTTTCCAAAGCATGTTTTTTCAGGTGAGCAGTCAGCTCTTAGGACTAATAATAAGCTACATTTGCTTTCAGCTTTAATATACTTATGTAATTCTAACCAGGTCAGTAAAGGCCAAAAATCATTATGAAAATAATTTGCRTTCATTTAATTAGCATAGTTCATCTGACAGTTGCAAAGTTTCAGGAGACCAATAAATGCCACTGGTACAGACAGGAGTCAGTGACAGCAATGCAGAAAAACCTTGCCGGAGTCGTCTTCCCCTGTGTGCACAGCTCCTGCTCACCTGCTGCTCTCCAGCCTTGGGACAGGGCTCCCAAGGACGCCGCGGTGGAACACGTGAACCATCAATGCCGTAGTTGATTTTTGGATTAGAGAATCACTTACTGTTTTGTGGTTTGCTTTGGTTTGGTTTTCCACCCCGGTGTATATTACATGCTTGTGCTGCACAGACAGCACAAAGGCAAAGATGCGATGGGATTGCGGTCTTGGGACCTCCTGCTGCGGAGGGGTGGTGGCTTGCAGCCAGGCACTGCAGCCTTCATTCTGTAGCTGCTAGGCACAGTGATGTCAGAGCAGCGTGACGGATGTGTTTGAGATAGCTGTCTTCCTTCACAGGCACTTGGCCCTGGGTCGTCTAATCGATGTGCTGTCTGCCTTGCAGGCGTAGCTGTGCCTGCAGTCTGACACATGCAGCGAAGGAGAAGCGCCAGGTCTAATCTGATCAGACTGTGGCGACATTCCTCTCCCACCACCATTGCAAAATGGGTTGCTGACGACACCCACATCAGCCAGTTGTCTGTTTTCCTTGTGGCGGAGCCAAGATGAAAGGGGATACTGACATTTCTCATAGGGACTAACTTGCAAAGGTCATTTGGACTAAAATTTACCCATCCAAATTTTACTTCCATTTCTACTTACTACTGCTGGCTGTCAAAAGTATCCAAAATAACGATGGTTTCACCTTGCTGTGTTCCACCTGGCTAGGAGAGTTGGTTTTATCACATTCTTATTTTAACGTTCCTGGTATAAATCTGGATTAACTGGAATGTGGCTCAGTGGAGATACATTTGTGCAAAACTGGCGCAGGAGAAAGCAGAATCAGGCTTGCTATGTTTTATAACAAAGCTACATGACAAACAAAAGATCTCTGACTCCATCAGCCAAGCATAGCAACTAAGGCTCTGAGATACAGTGGGAACAAACAGGCGATAAATGAATGAGCTCAAGGCACTTCAGGAAACTCCTTGATGTTTATCCCATGCATTGCTGGGCAAAAAAATGGGCAAGCTTCATTGGGTATAAAGAGCAAAGAAAGTAGAGCAGTAAAGTCAAGAGTCTTTCAGCAGATCCAGTGCCAGCAAGCCACACCTCCAGCTTATCGAGTTATGTTAGTAATTGTGTTCGGTCTGTATTCACTGTCCCACCAAACTTCCCTTTGAAATCACTGCCAAATTATCCCACCATTAAGGACTGGTGGGCTATCCCTTCAACACAGATGTTAAAATAGATAAAAATAGTATCCATCTATGTTGCTTGCTAAGCATGTCCTAGGGAAAAGCAAGCACAGCTTATGGGCTCCCCTTTTCAGGGAAACCACCCAAACACATCCTGCCCTTCACTCCTTTGCAAGCCGTCTTGGAATGGGTTGTTCCCTAAACTCATCTTCAGCTGCTCACGTGAAACCCAAGACTCTGCCAGAAGGCCAGAACCCAAGCTCAGCTGCATTGAATACACCTGGAAGAAGTCACCTGAAAAAGGAGGACTTAGTCCAGAGTAAATCCTGCCACATCAAGGTCAGCGTCAGGCCCATGACGCACACAGAGGGTGGGGGAGAAGAGCAGGTTGTGCCAGTTTCAGACCACCCGGTGGATTCCTGTTTCCCAGGGAAATCCTCATCTTACCGAATAGGTAAGCTTTCYGGCGGGATTGTGATGTGCATAGCTGCCAAGGGTCCGGTCCACTGGCTGTAAATGGAGGTCTCTGCAGGGAACCTCAAAACAAGCGGGATGTGCATGCAGGGTTATGCTCCTAGGATCAAACGTTGAAGTTGTTAGTAACTTTTGTTTTAGGGGGGCAAAAAAGGAGGCAATATGCTGTTCCCCAAAATGCTTTAATGTTTGCTATTTTCTATTTGATGTATTGTTCTTTTCTTTCTTTGTGATGGCAATAGGCACTTCAGTATCAAACTGCCCCTGAGTGGTTGCACATCCAAGGTTAGATTTGTGAGGCTGGAAGTGGAAGCCACAGGTATTTCCTACTCATTTGAGGATGCTGTTATGTCTCTGGGCCTGGTTCTGCATTGTTTTCCTCTGCAAAAGAGAGTGTAAAGTGTTAGCGGAGGAGGAGGACGCTCCATTCCACCCTCAGCCCATGTATCAGTGCCAGCTGAAAGGGTGAGACAATAAAAATCTCGCCACCTTATCTCTAACAGTTTTGGAAGACTAGTTTAGAGGAGGGTAGGGATTTTCCGGCCTTATGGGATTACCATGTTGCACAGACACTAAATTAACATCAATGTTTTGTCTTTGTAATACATGTTCATACCCACCTTTGCTCAGGCTGAAGGGGCTTTTCCTAACTTCTGGCTTGGTTCTTTCATCTCAGCTGCTTTTACTTCTAAACCAATGGCTTGTGAGTGCCATACCACGGGCAGACTGCAGTGAAAGGAATTAAACTGACTCATCACACCGCAGGCTCGTTCCTGTTTAATAGGGAATTGTGYACCACAAAATACCATTGTGCTGAGTGTCACCACTCTATGAATTTTACTAAGTATGAAAAAATAAAGACCAAAGATAGAGACGCCAATGAACAGCTAAAGAGCCAGATGCTTTCTTGCTGGAGAGGCTGGAACCCAAGGTCCAGATTGTAGCATTTTGATGAGGGCCTTTTATAGAGCACGGGCAAGTTAAGAATGTCAATGGCTGTGRACTTTCAAAACACAGTGAGGTGTTTTGGACTAGAAAACTGAAAGGCAGCATATTAGTCATTTCCTTAGGAAAGCATATGAATGTTTTATCTGTTCATGATAAACTTCGAACGTCTGAGTTTGAAATCAATCTGCACCCCAGATGTGCTAATGCCTTAACTGTGATATAGCTTTCACGCATCCCATAAAACATACAGTATTTTAAGAACTTCAGACCCATAACTGCCAAATGAACGAAACACTCTCAGTCTGTGAAGCTAAAATCCTTTTCCTTTTCCCTATATTTGCCCTGTTACTACAGATTTCTCTTGGTCGAAAATGGATAAGAACATGGCAGGTTACTTTTGCAGTGCGGCCCTTCTGCTTCACTGTGTTCGCCTTTTACCTTTCCACTGTTTCTGACGTATACATTGTGATATGGAAGTGAGGAGCTGTGTGTGCCACACACAAATATGCACAGGTGGTCAAACAGTTTTATGTACAATATCCATGGTATGTTCTTACAGGTTTAGACTAAGCGACCGTCCATCATTAGAGTATTCAAATCCTTCATTCAGTGCCTAGGCTAGCTGATAAAAATCCAAGTAACAGATACCACGGTGACCTCTGGAAGTTTCTGTGCTGAGAATGTAAAAACAGAGGCTTGTCTTTCCTGCCAAGCTGGAATGCTCGAATTCTTTTCACAGCCCCTATCAGTTAAGCAACTGCAACTGTACTGGCTGGTTTACCTGGGGCTTAAAGAAGGCACTTTGGGGAACTGGTCACTTTAAAAGTTCCCTGTTTCATATACAAAGAAATCCAAACTGCTGTAGGTTGTTGTCTTTTTATTATAATACTTGGTAGATATTGCCATTCTTATCTCCTTCATTCTCTTCATTCTCTGATGTTACAGGGAAAGCATAACACCAATGCTTTCTAGCTATGTCTAAAAACAACAGTCTCGTTTGACAGTGTGTGTTGGTTCTGGATGAAGAGATTTACACAGGGTGCTTTCTGAGCATCACTTCTGGAACTCATAATAGCTCAGGGGTACTTGAACTCCAGCTCACATAGCTGCCCACTGCTTTTCTCTGGCTTGTCCTATAAACACGTAATATGCGTGCCTTAACCCTGTTAAGAAGTGTATACTTTCTCTGTACTTTCCTTTGTTTGAAACTGTGATTTGTTTACTTAGACTTGCACAGTAATAGTTTCTAACTCATTAGCATTTTTCCTTTGAGGATTGCAAAGCACTTACCACAACGATGAGGAAAGGACCAGAGAGGTCCAGATTCTCTCTGCAGAGCTTTAACAACAAGGGCAGCTATGGCAGAACCAGGAGATGTGGAGTGCTGGGGACAGCATAGGCATCAGCAAGGTATACTGCAACTGAGGAAACGTGTTGCTGGGAACATGGCAAGGAAAGCCTTAAAACATGCTGACTGAGAGAATTACAAGAAACTATGGTTCTCATCCTGAAAAAGTGTTTCACTCGTTCTACATTGATGATTAATGGTATTTATGTAGTTTAGAATGTTTCCGTGTTTTTAACTTAAAGACAGTATCACAGCTTGCAAAATCAGGACCTAAGAGAGAATTGCAGCCAGTGCTACTTGTCAGAATGATCGTGTAGAATTTGCTCGGGTTTCATTCATAAAAACCTTTTTTAGGTACCCAGTGAAAACGGACTGATTTTCCTGTGTGCTGAGTACTTCCAAATCTCCTATTTGCCCTCCTCCTTTTTCAGTGTATGCTCTCCATTAATCCTAAAAAACATCCAGTTGTATTCTCTTCATGCCTGGACAGGAGTTCAGATCTCTAACTTGGAAACTGCTGTTGAAAAATGTTGTTTTTTGCCAGCGAAGTTTCTGGAAGTGCAGTGAATTCCCCACTGAGGGGGAAAGGCAGTGCTTTCAGCCCTCCTTTATCTGTCTCCAGGAAGTGAAGCTCATTATGTTTCCCCTGGACCATGCAAAGCAGAATAATAATCTTGTTTTGTAAAGTATGTTTTGTCAGGTTAACATTACTGAACTTCTGGAATGGTTGAAAACATACAAAGAATGTACAAACAAAAGACTTCCAGTTCCAGAAGCTTCTCCATTCAAATCTCTGAATGCACATAACCTAATTAGGGCTATTAGAAAGAAATAAAAATTAATGAGCCACTATTATATGATCCTTACTTCATTTATATTGCAGTTTGTTCATAAAAGGAAGTAGTCTGCTCAAGACCTGAGCCTTTACAGCATCTGGGAGTCAGCAGCCGCTAATGAGCAGATGTGTAGCTCAGCCAAGGAGACACTCTTGACCTGTGAGTATAGTTTCGGTAGAGCCTGAATAGAGACTACAGCAAGAAAGACACCAAGAGTTTCTGCTGTGTCTTTAACAGTGGAGAGAAGCATCTTCCCCTCCAAGAAGTACTGATAGGCAGCCCTAGCCAGTTTTGGGTGTAGTTGCTGGATACTGAGTTGAAGCATTTCGGAACAACGTTAGTTCATGGAAAGGATTGCACGTCCTCGGAGCAAGGCAACTTTCTCTGCAACAGATGTCTTTTGTGGGTGGGTACCAGGCTGCACATTTGCAGTTTAAAGGCATTCTAGAGCAGTTAGATCATCACTGTGTGGCTGACTGCAGGAAGGAAACTGGTGTCTACCGTGGTCATGAACTCACTCCCTCTGTTGCTGGCTGATCCAAATGTCATCCATACAGCAGAGCACAGCTAATGCACTTCGAGTGCAAAAAGCAGAGAGCAGGCAGAGCTCCATGTATCACTGGCATAAGACATGGCCTGTCCCATTTGTTGGCAAGACTGCTAAATTTAACTGATGTTTTCATTTCTTCTGAATGGAGAAGGCTTTTCTTTAACAGCTTTTACTACTCACGATGTTGCATTTCTTTATGATATGAATTGAGCTATATATTTAGACAATTGTTAGGAAACCAATTCCAGAACAATTTTTAGTGACTTTCTTTCAGTTTCCAAACTAATGTCAGATTTCTAGCATTTCAGTGATTTTGCAATTGCTAAAGCCAAGCATGGGTGAGTTTTGCCTTTCACAGTTTTGGCAGTCAGGCTTCGTATTTCTGCTATAATTTTAATCAAAAAGTTCTTGGTCTGATTTTTATCAGAGTAGCTTAAGATTTCTTTGGGTCTCGTGGTCATATTTTAAAATGGGTATAGGAGGTGAGTGTATTTTTCCTGTTCCATTATTGGTCTAAATTTGTAAAATCACAGCTTTCCTGTCACCTTTTTCACACTCAAATACTAAAATGATAGACACAGACACTGCTTCACCCCCTGGCTTCAGGGGTCTGCAACATGCCACCACAGGGTTCAAGCAGGAATACTTTACTGTCAGCTTTCTACCCACCTTCTCTGGACTCTTAGGCTAGGCTATCTCTGTTACACCTCTSTAAATCAGGAGCAACAACATTCATCTAAGCTGTTCCCGCTGGTTTAGGCACGATCAAAACACGGTCTTGTTGGTGACCTGTTCTGCACACTTGCTGAAACCCCACAACAGCGAAGTGCTCAGCTGGCGTTAGATGTTCAGCTTCAAACAAGCTTAGGGAGAGGTTAATCACCAGATAATATTCTTGTTCTGGGAAATATTCCAGCATAAGCTGTTGGTAAGGGTTTGTGCTGGTCCAGTTATGCCCTACTTGAGTTTACGCTGAAGATTTTCCTTACTCTGCTCACTGTCTGTCTTGCTCTCTCACTGTTCTTGTCTTCTCTTCCCCTCCTCACTCTCACACTTTCTGGCACTTGAAGAGTCAGTGCCCGAGGGCGGCTTAAATTGTCCCAGCCATAACTGGAAGAAGCCCCGTGCTTTGCAGGGAGGCCTGGGGAGGGAGGAGTACCCGACAAGAACAAGCCCGTTCTCAGGGGTTTGCAAGGCAGTTTGTGGCCGTTGCTGTAGCAATGGTGAGATGCTAACCAGGGAGCAGGGAACAGTCAGCTGTGTCTCTGGACTTAATAATATGATTTCATGTAGGACATCAAACAAGAATGCAATAACTCAGCAACTCTGCTTTAGGAGTCTAAAGGAAACCAGATGAAGCTATGCAATTTTTTTACAATATCCAGATTCTTTCTGCAAGTCACCTTGTTTTTTAAGTATTCATTCTCCCCGAGTCCTCTGAGGATCAGAATCTAATAAATGTGCATATTTGCGTGATTTTTAGTTTAGGCTTGGCATGAGAGCTCTGGACGCTCTTTATTCGCAGAACAAACACCRTCTTATGAGCCGAGTGAGATTCACTTATTAAGACTCAGCTTTTAACCCAGCTTGCCAAGATTCTTCCCGGTAGCTACGGCATGCAGTAATTTTCACCCGTTTATTCAGTGGCACAGTGACACACACACCTYGAATGCCATACTCTTAGAGATCCCGATCTCATGATTGCTGGCTTTCACTTCAGCGGATTAGTTACTGGACCTCGAAAACCCATTTCATACAGCCAGGCAAATGCTGTAATATATTTATTTTAATATTTAAATACTTATCCTAGTTCATGATGACCTGCTTTTAATATACCACGTTCTTTTTTGTTTGCTTTTCTCAAATATCGAGGAGAATGTGCATTAATATACAGTGAATTATAAGCCTGAATGGCCTAAGACTTTCACCTAAAGCATTTTTAGAGTTGATACCTATGTGAATTTTAATCTATGAACTGTAAAGTATAATATAATAGTCATATATACAGTTTGAAATTTGAACTTTCTTTTGGCTTGCTATACATGTTCCCATCTAGATAAAAAATATATATGATCTATGTAATAGCATTTATAATTACTATGCAGGTCCAATTTCAATTTTCCATAAATATTTCATGAGTAAGCTCCAAGTCAGGATTATTTGGTGAAGACGCTCATGGAGCTATTGAATAACAAAGACAGGATGAGATCTGCATTAATGTAAGCAATAAGATTACAATTTCATGATTCCTCCAGATGAGAGAATATTTTAAATCTAAACCAAACGCTGCTGCGTTGCCAGGGCAGAGCTTAGAGCCCTCCTGACACTAAACCCGGTTTGGGTCCAGAGACAGAATGACCCTTCTCCTCCCAAACSCCTGCGGTATTTAGTGCGGGAGATGCGCTCTGCGCGTGCCGTCGCACACGAGTCGTGCCAGACTGATTTCAGCCTGGGGACGCGCTGGCAGCGATGGCGCGTGGGCATGGCACAGTGGGCGTTGCGCCTGCGGAGCGGCAGCGAGTCACCCGAGAGCGGCAGGCAGAAACTCCCAAAGGTGCCGCGTTTGGCACCCAGGGCCGCGCCGGGTAGGAGCTGGTGGGTCCTGCCTGGCAGTCGGTGTTGGTGAGCTGGGGGAGTGAGCAACCTCGGAGCGTGCGTATGAACCCGTGCCAAGTGCCAGGTCCTGCACTTCGGCCACAACAACCCCAGGCAACGCTGCAGGCTTGGGGAAGAGTGGCTGGAAAGCTGCCTGTCGGAAAAGGACCTGGGGGTGCTGGTTGACAGCCGGCTGAATATGAGCCAGCAGTGTGCCCAGGTGGCCAAGAAGGCCAACGGCATCCTGGCCTGTATCAGAAATAGYGTGGCCAGCAGGAGTAGGGAGGTGATCGTGCCCCTGTACTCGGCACTGGTGAGGCCGCACCTCGAATACTGTGTTCAGTTTTGGGCCCCTCACTACAAGAAGGACATTGAGGTGCTGGAGCGTGTCCAGAGGAGGGCAACGAAGCTGGTGAAGGGTCTGGAGARCAAGTCTTACGAGGAGCAGCTGAGGGAACTGGGACTGTTTAGTCTGGAGAAGAGGAGGTTGAGGGGAGACCTTATTGCCCTCTACAACTACCTGAAAGGAGGTTGCAGCGAGGTGGGGGTCGGTCTCTTCTCCCAAGCAACTAGCGATAGGACGAGAGGAAATGGCCTCAAGTTGGGCCAGGGGAGGTTTAGATTGGACATGAGGAAAAATTTCTTTACTGAAAGAGTGGTTAAGCATTGGAACAGGCTGCCCAGGGAAGTGGTGGAGTCACCATCCCTGGAAGTATTTAAAAGACGTGTAGATGAGGCGCTTAGGGACATGGTTTAGTGGGCATGGTGGTGTTGGGTTGACAGTTGGACTCAATGATCTTAGAGGTCTTTTCCAACTGTAATGATTCTATGATGCTATTCTATGATTCTATGATTCTGTGAACAGGGTTCGGCTGCGCAGGGACCTGGGGACACAGGTTTGCTGCAGATGATTGCTGGCGCAGTGGCAGGAGGCCTGGTGTGCACGAGAGCGACTGGCTTCCTAGCAGTCTAGAGCTCACACAGGCAATCAAGTCAGGATTATTGTTAAAGCCGGCATTTTTGACTGGAGGCACTGAAAACCTATTTGACGACTGCGTCTTGCCAGATCCCAGGTTTTTGTTATTAATCTCTGCAATTGCCTCACATTTACTTCTGTGGGTAAGAGATGTCCCCAAGGCATGAATATAGATAGTGTACTGGAGTATAAAGTTGAAGAGCTTGAATTCCTGCTCCTGCTAGGCTCTCGTGGCTCAAATATGGGTGTTTTTCCTGTGTCTGAGGCAGCTGAGGAATTCAGGCAATGTTCAGCATTAGGGTCCAGGCTACGGTTGGTGTTCAGTTTAGCGATGGCTGTGGAGTTCAGTTAATTCTGCATTTTACTAGATAGAGTGGTATAGGATAAGTCCAGAAGTAAACAAATGAGTTTTCGTGAATTTGGGTACGATGGGAAGCAGGGTGGGTGACTGTGTCTTGGTTAGGACTCTGGACTTAAAGCACTGCTGGTTCTAGGTAGGCCCTCCAGTTTCATCTATGCTGAAGCTGTTTTCTCTCCCAGCCATTATCATGTAGCTAAATCTGGAAATAACAAATGTCACAGGAACTGGCTGACAGCTTGGATTAGGATTGTTCTTAGGGTTAGGGATCTGGAATAAAAGAGTTGATAGTTTAGTTAGTTTATAGATGACCGTTGTTTAGCCCATGCCAATGACAATGGGGTCACCTGCTTGGTTGCCGATTGCTTTAGTTCTTGTGTCCCAGGGTTCAGAGGTATGAGTTAAGTGCCGTGCTAGAGTTAATATCAGGGTCCAGTTTTGTGGGATCTATAGATCTCAGTGTATGATCTGTTGTACGACTGACTGGGACAGAATTAGGCACAAAGTAGCAGGAATAATGAGTTTTCATCTGCTCCAAGGCCAGGAGTCAAAAGATAGGACCATACTGGGATTAGTACTATGGTTAATGTCAAGGTTCGTGTTCAGAGGTGCTCAAGATCTGACTTTTTGTTATTGGTTCTTACAGGCTCCCCTGTTTATGTTGAGAAATGTGTGACTGACTGACTGAGACTGACGGTTCGTCCTCGAGGGAATGCCTGTCGCTGAGGAGCCTGCTTGGGTGCAGCTCTGGTCCATGTCTTTGAGCACATATGCCAGACTCTTCTGGACCTTTTCCAGCACTGCTATCCCCTTTTCAAGATCTGCAGTGGACCAGAACCTCATGCAGCATTCAAAGACACAAATAAGCAAGAGGTTGGTACAGTTACATTTTCCAATCTCTGTTCCTTCCCTAGTTATCCCTAACATGGCATTCGGTTGTTGAGCACTGATCCCTCCCTCGGCTGGTAGTGCCTCTCAGAAATGGTAAGTGTCAGTCTATAATTAGGGAGTCTGTAATCCATAGATTAGTGGCTCCATGCTCTGAAGTCTCCATCTGTTGTACACACTGAAATCATTATATCTCTAGTCTCAGTCCTGCTCCAGGCTTCTAAAATGGTTTTCACAGGATTTTCTTTGTTGTGCAAAGCAGCTTGTTCATGGCTGTCACTTGGTGGCCAGGCACTAGAGCAGACAGTGCACAATGGCCTCTTGTCAGTGTGGCACAAGCTGTGGGATGCTCCTCTGTCCAAGCAGGAATGGGGCTTTGGAATGTATTTTTCTGCCGTGTTCAGAGACTCAGCCCCCCTCGACACAGAGCAGATGGCACATTGCCAGTTATTAGGGCTTTTACTATGTTTAGACAATCTCCCGAACAATGGAAAACTACTGCCATCCAAATGGGCTGCAGAGACAACACAGAAACCTTTTAACGTGCAGTCATACTTCCTTTTACACAAGCCATGAGTACTGGCCATGCCTGTCCCTGACAGATGCACAGTCTGTAACACAGCTCAGTTCTTTACTGACCAAAGCCCTGTTTAATGATAAAAGACTGGACAAAATGGACATGCCTCAAGGGCAGCCCAAACAGCTGCAGCCTGATTCTGGCTACCATCATACCAGGGTACTTTCTACCTGGGGCAGGCTGAAGTGCTGTCACGTGTCAGGGACAGACTCACACAAGGCTTGCCCTCTCTTGACCGTAGTATGGATAGTCTGGGACTCCCTTGCATTGTCCCATCCTTTCTATTGTCTTGTAGCTGGAGACGCCTTGCAGCTGTCCTAGAGAAACACCCAGAGCGTTCTGGACCCAAAATCTGGTGTCAGAGTTCTTGTTACTGGCATAAAAATGATCTCTTGGATGGCCATGCTTCCATGCATGCACAGGAGATGGCAAAATCAGACATAACAAATGTTGACACCTAGGCTTACCATTCTGAGTTGGATCAGTTCAGGATGCTGGTTTCATTGCACCGTATCTTCATTCCTTCAGCAAAGCACTCCTGGTTTACATCAGCAGAAGTTCAGGCTCAGAGCTTACACAGTAACTTTCCTATACCCCTACTGATCCAGGTCCAATAAGCAGCACCCTGCCTGAAATACATTTCTGATTTTATTACAAATTTTTAAAAGAGTAAATGAATCTCCTAGTCTGATAGCTGGGTAGCTGCACAGCAATAGCCTTATTGCGCTTCATTTGGTAGAGGAGATATTTCGTATTGGCACATGAGCTGCACTCCACTGCCTTATCTGGCAAGGATCTGCAAAGTCTTTCTGAGCCGGCCACGCTGCTTCTGTCACATAACAGCAGGAGGCTGCTGACAGACATCTAGAGGGAAGTATGGTTTGCAGAATTTCTGTGGCATCCGTGGCCAGCTAGCACACTGCTGGTATTTTAAATGAAAAAGTCCAGTGAAGCAAAGCAGCCCTTTCACAAGCAGACAGGGTGCGACGCTCATGTGGAATCTGTGGAACTTCTGGGGTACACAGCTACTTTTCTAGCCCTCTGMCACCACACTTGTTCCACTAATGAGTTTCAACTGTGAGTTCAGGGGGCCAACTGAAAGGCTTACAAATGAATTCATTTTCTATCCAGGTTCAATCATTAACCTATACACAGTTGTCAGAACTGTAGRTAAAGACAGTGGTAGCGATGAGGATCTTTGTCGTATGTATATATGCATTAGGAACAGCAAAGACCGAGTGGAGCATATCCAGGCAACTAGTTGGAACCCATCTACTCTCGTTGACATCGGAGCGACTGCCTTCTAGTGGATGAAACGGTGTTCCCCTCGTGCGTGAGCCGTACAACATCGAATACAGCCCATTCTTTCCCAAATGCATCACAGTTCGTTTCAGTAATGACATTCTGGGCGCAGGAGAGTCTCCAGAGAAGCGATTGCTAGAGCAACACTTACACCGTAGACAAACAGTTAGCATTTCTCTGACTTTCAGTTCTACAACTCGCAGTACCGCCTTGGAGGACTCTCCGGGATCTTACTTCACTAGCTAGAGCAGTGCGCAGTAGAACAGTGCAGCCAGGAAACTCTTTCTAATTTCTGACAAATCACAGCTAGTTTGTACGCATTCTTTCTTCTGTCAACTTCGTCCTTCAGCTAAGAAGTCCCTCTCTCTGTCAGTGTTTATCTACCTTGATATATTTACAGTGCAGACCCATGCCCTCACCAGGTTGGTTTCACTAGACAAAACAAGCTAAGCTTATTCCACAGGTCCTGTAGCGCACATCTATTTTATATGCATATCCATTCCCTTTGATTTAATTCTGAATTAGTGCATTTTCATATTAAATGCCCTTTCCATTTTTTCTAGCCAAATGAAATGAGACTGCTTGGTTTCATTCATTATTTGAAGATTATTGTGCAAGGGGTTGGAGATAAACACTTTTGAACTCTAGAATAGTAGGGATCTCAATCTAGATCCGAATTTCTGTGTCTTGGACCCATTTAATGTGTTTCAGTCTTCTAAGAACACTTTAAAGATACGAGCTGCAGCAGATCTTGGGAAAGATAATTTTTTTTTTTTTTTTTTTAAATAAAGTATATATTCACATACTGGGCTATTCTGTGGTAATATAATATTCTTTAGCTTAGATTTGTTGGGGATTTGAGTGTAAAAAGATGGGATAGGTGTAAATACCTGGCTACGACTTTGCACCTTCAAAATGTGCTTTCCATTTCCCCTCTAAGACTTTCCTTAGCAATTTCCTTCCAAAAGGCCTTTTTTGTAGTGCACACAGTTTCCAAGAGCTGTGCTGCCTTTCACCTCTGGGATTATGGGCTTCCCAAGCAGGGCTGCATAATATTTTGTCTCTCTGACAACAAACGCAATAAAAGCACTGCTGTTCACTGCTGCCCCAATTCCGATCATGAAGATTCTTCAAAATAAAAACCTCAGCACAAGCGGGACAAGTCCAGTCTGTTCTCCTGAACAAGAGAAGGCTGTGAAGACCCACGAGCATGCTGCGCCCAGGACTTAGCCTTAACCTTCCTCCCGTGAATTCCTGCTCCTGGTGTGTGCTGGTGCAGCAGCACCGTGACCAGCTGCAGGATACCTTCACCACAGCAACTCAGCCCCTTTACGTGGCTGGTGGGCCATCAACGCTTGCAAAAAGAGGAGTTTCAGAGGAAGCTAGCCTTTGACACCTTGGGTGGCTTATTTCAGAGAGGAGGTAAATGGCTATATTGATGTGTGGCAACTGGTACGCCTGCTCTAAGGCACTGCGTTCTTTACAGTGCACATCTCTGGTAAAGTGGATGAGGCTTAAGCAGTAAGGTGAAGTCCCCACATGCTGAAAAGGCAAGAAGCTAGTCGTTCAGAACGGGGATGCTGTACAAGTAGGGACCTGATAGGGGCTGGGAACGGTGGGTGTTAGAAGGGGCCCTAGTGTGGCGATGTAAACTAGACTGCCGTGGGGCTCCCAGTGCTTGTTGGAGCTTGGGCTTTGACTGCTTCTCTTTTTCTTCATGTTCCTGCTGGCAAAGCTGAAGTAAAATCATCTAGGAAAGATTTTTTTTCCTTGCTGGGTTGTCTGGTCTGATTTTGCAGACTAGGTTTTAAAAACAGCAAATGTTTGCTCTGAAGAAGACAACAGAAGGGCTTGGCCCCAGCACCCCTTGGAAATGGCAGAGGAGGCATTTCTTGCTCCTCYTGGATGCTTTGTTGATGTGCAAAAATGTAAGGTAATGTTTCAGAAGCTCATAAGAGTTCGGCAACTGCAGTTCATCCATTTCCTCTGGAAATTAAGTACTCATGAAAAATCATAAACCTTATTTCCCAAATCATAACCCTTATACGGGTTAAAATGTAAAGGAAGAAAATTTAGTTTTCTACTTTCTGGGACACAGACCTCTGTCTCCCAAAGAAGGTCACTTTCATTAGCCTTGCAGGTAACAACAGAAAACAGCTCAGTATATATTTTGAGCAGAAGTTTTATTTTACTGGCCAATCTAGACCTTTTGAGTAACAATCCACAAAGCAAGAACAGAAGCCTGAATTTCAGTGTCATTATCTTTTYTCCTGACAAATCTGGCTCATATTTTCAAGGGTTTTGCTTAGTTGGCTGGGTATCTCCACTTCACCCAGTGCTTATAGGAGACTCTGTAACAGCAACTTAATTCTCCTTCATATACAGAAGTCATACTGTAATCAGTATGATCATTTAAAGTTCATTTTAAGCTGAGAAATTGCACAGATTTGCTGGGGGGTGGGGAGGGGATATTTCCAAAGAGTCTAAAGACTTTCAAAGAGCATGACCTGAAACGTARAATACACATATTTAGTGCTTGGGAGGGATAGTGGAGAGTATTATCAGCACCTGAGGATGGCAAAGTCTGGCAAAAAAATACAACATGTCTCTGTTTGCCTTCACTACTGTGACTGGTTTGGGTTTTATTTTGATGAGCTTCTATCAAGTGTTTTTTCCAAAGCGGTGTGCTTGTATTTTACGGAAACCGCCCTTTCAGCTCTGTTTGTGCCGGTCTGCTCCGATTTTCCCGCAGATTTCTGTGTCGGTAACGGCCGAGGTTCTGCGCAGCGCGTACCCCTGCCGCAGCTGCAGCCCGAGAGCGCCAGCGCTCCGCCCGACACCGGGCCGCGCTCACCCGGCCG
>JAYKAV010000001.1:513505-601961 GCA_035582835.1 Phoebastria nigripes
CCTGGCGGCCGGCGGCCCCACCGCTCGGAGCGCGGGGAGAGCGGCCCCGCCCCGGCCCCGGCCCCGCTGCCAATCCCGGCTGGGTCCCTCCGCAGCGCGGCCGGGGCCGGGCGAGCGGCTGGGGCGGGGCCGGTGGCACAGCCCGGCCGGGCGCTCGCCCCAGGACCGGCGTCGTCCTTCCCGCGCAGGGAGTGGCGTTTGCTGCTGCGGCTTTGCAGCTGCCGCAGCCTCGGTGGGAGCAGGCGGCTCAGGCTCTCGTTGCAGCCTTCGGGCTAAAGGCGCCGAGCTCGTCACCGCGGAGCCGTGGTGGCGAGCGCAGAGACAGGGACACAGCAGTAGTCTTCGGGCGTGGCGGGCCTTTCCTCGGGAGCGTTGGGCTGCAGGCCGCCAGCGCCCCGTTCGCGGCCTGCCCCCGTGCGCCCGTGCGGAGGGGCCCGTAGCCCTCTCGGCGCGCGATGGCCTTCCCGGTGTCCACGCACTTCAGTCCACGTGTGTCCTGGGAAAGYGGTGGCCGGTGCAGGGAAAGCGGGACCTGCGGGCGCATTACCGCTGCCACGGCGCTGAACCTGCCGAGCTACGCGACTGCTGCGCAGGGGCCGAGGGGCAGCGGGGATCGTTGCAGGCTTTTACCCTCCTAATTTGTAACGCAGSCACTATGTAATGCATGGAGTACTGCATTTTGTAAAAAAAATGTATAAGCCCACGTTGCAAAGTTGCTTCCGGCTGTGGTTGTGCAGCTTCTCTGCAGCAAACGGTTAACTGATCCTGATCCTTGTTTTAGGGGAGATGTATAAAGGCAGGTACCAGCACTGAAGAGCATTGGGAGACTGTGAATACAGTAAGAGAGATTCTGAGGCCTGCCTTTTTTTTTTTCCAAACTGGGRCAACAGTCTAATAAGGGCCCCCCATACACTCTTCTCCCCTAACTCGAGCGAAAAGGCAGCAGCTTTTTTTTTTTTTTTTCCCTTTTTTTTGCTGCGCAGGCCTAGCAAAAAAACCAGTAAATTCAAACTTGGACCCATGCTGGGAAAGCTGACTGCCTTCCCCTTATCAACTAATTACTTCAGGATGTCCACTAAAGCTTTTTAATAGATTTATGTTCCAGAGTGTGCTGCGTTACGGCCCAACCTCTCCAGTCATCCTCTCCCTGGGTTGCGAGCACATCAGAGGGAGAGAGCAGGCAAGGAAGGTGTGACTCTGTTGCTCAGCTTTAACACGATTCCTCTGAACAGATTCCAGACAGAYGCTGAATATCTCCGTGAGTGTAAAGTGAGATTTTTTTTTTTTAAAAATGCTGCTGTTTTATTTTTTATACAAACTAAAACACCAGAGGTCATTGAATCCTATATTAAATACATAAATTAAAAAATAACCATTCATAAAACTTTACATACAATAAGGATTCTCTTCTACACGTTAATACATATAGTACAGATACATGTCCAGTGTTTATCAAAGGGTCATTCTGGCAAGTCATTTACAATTCTGTTCTGGAATAGACACCAAAAAAATTGGGAACAAAAAGTATATATAAAAACACACAGGTGCTGATGTGAGGGAGGGCAGGGGAAAAGGAAAACCCTTTGAATCACCAGCAACTGTGTGGTGTTAATTGAACCTTGCCCTAGTGAGAAGGAGAGCCTGGCCTATTCAGTCCTCATGGGATGCCATGGAACAGAAAGCTTTGGGGATTCAGAGGATGTTTCCCACTGAGATGAGGGCAGGGAGTTGGAAAACGAAGCACATCTACAAAAAAGTCTCCATGGATCCTCCAGGCACATCAACAAGAGAGGATGGAGCTGTGAGCCAGGCTGATAATACTGCAAGAAGCCCTATTTCCTTCTGCAACCCCAATTGCCTAAATTCATCTCACCTAACTAGGCCCTCATCTGAAGTGCTTAAATTGAATGAATAGCCTTCAAAATCTCCTGACTTGGTCACTGGAGAAAAAGCAGCAAGTCAGATTTTGGTCAAGCTGACTTGGTGCTGCATTATGTGGCTCATCTACTGCTTTGATGGTATGGGTAGCCTGGAGTGCTGGTTCTCCTGCTACAGCCTAGGACGGATGGATGGGAGGAATCCAGGGCTATATTTGCTGTCCTCAAAGAATGCAATAAATTGATTTTTATTTTGCTGGTTGGTTTTGGGGAGGGGAGGTTGGCTGCAGTGACTAATTTGAGGGAGGATTCTCAATACTTTGCCTCAATGAATGTCAGGAACAGCAGAAAGCCCTGGATAAAGAGCTTCAGGACAGAGAAGGGGGGGAGACCCCAGAAAAACAGATCCAAAAACTAGTTTCCCATGAGATGTAAAACTAAACCACGAGGAGTGTACCAGTTGTGGCAGCTAAACAAGTCTAGATTCAGTTCCCCATACCTAGATTGCAAGTATTCTTTCATAAGCTATAGCAATGATTTACTATATACAATAGGGAATAGATAGATATACGCATATATATGTACATATACATATATACTATCTATAGATACATGTATATATATATATACACAAACATCAAACTCATTTTGATCTAGCTGACAGCAGAAAGTTTGTATTACTCGTACCAGCAAGTGTGTTTTAGGCATGGCTTATGTTATGCTGCAAGGAGAGTAAAGCAGCTGTTGTTCAGCTCTCTGGAGGGAATACAGCAATCTTTTAAAGGTTTGCAGACCAGGATAAGCTGTGGACGGTCTACCACCCCCCACCCCACCCTGAGCCCTTGGAAATGGAGCACCTGCATGCATATGTATATGTAAGAGTAAGGGAGGGGAAATGAGGCAAAAAAGAGACATGAAATAAGATGTGCACAACATGGCTCAGAAGGCCTAAATGATGAAGCCTGCCACAAGATCAGTCAGGTATGTTCTGAAACTAGGTATTTCTATCTGTGCCATGAACCTTCCCTATGATTACCTGAACCAAAAGTTTCTAGTCCTCCTTTTTTTTTTTTTTTAACCAAAGCAGAGGTGGAAGTTATTGCACCATCATGGAAAACAGGTGCTGCTCATTATTCTGCAAGAAGAGCTCAATGTTTTAATTGCTGGCCCTAATGCTAGGGAAGACAGTTTCCAGCCTGTATTTACTTGCAGGACACTGCAGCCAAGTGGTATGAAATGAACTGGTGCTGCAACAGGGGAAAAAAGAGTGAGAGGGGGAAGACGGAATAACCAGAGAGGAAAACCCTCTTTTTGTAGCTAACAAGATGTTGTAAAGTTGCTTAGTGATCTAAAGGTGTCATAGGTGTGGGACAAGACTCTTAAAGGGCCTAATTCCAGAGCTTCAGGACTGATCTGCTAGCAGCGCTCTTGGAAAGCACATGTAGGTTTGGGCCAACCTTAGCCACAGATTGTTCTGTGGCGGAAAAAGAATTTGAACAAAGAGCATGCAACGTACCTGTATTCATTTAACGTATCTGCCTACAAGCCTGTTTTTAAAAAAATGAACCAACAAACATACAGCTGGTGCAGAAAACCCCTTCACTGAAACAGACTGCTTCAAGAAGATGTGGTCATTCTGTAATTTAAATTAATTTTAAGAAGCAGGAAAAAAAATCACTTGCTAATAGCTTCTAACCTTTGATGGAAAGCTTAACACAATCTCAGGGCATGCAAGAAATGAGGATGCTAGGAGTCTTTGTGGAGAAACGGAGCCCAGCATTGCAATCCAGTTGGGTGAATGGACGTTAATGATTAAAAGCTATTCTGGCCAAAAAATATCTGTGAGGGGCAGGCATCCTCGATACCAGAGGAACTTAATCCCTGCTATGGCTGAGGAACTGTTTTTGACCTGCTGAGTTGCTGTGGCAAGTTACTTCACTGCTTTGTGCCTCAGTTGCTTCATCTGTAAAAATAAACARGCAAACAAAGGAGAGACTCTTTGTAAAGCACTTTTAAAGCTTCTGATGGGCAGAGTCTGTGTACGTAAGATGTTGGTACATGTGAGCCCTGTTTTGAAGGTGTAAGTAATGCACAGGCTGTATTCTGGCCCTTAGTTTTCTGTTTTGTAATACAGACATCCATTTCTCCCAGTTAAAATTAAGGCTCCATCGTGGAAGACAGCTCAAATAAGGAGCCTTGCCACAGGAACCTGAAGTCTAAACAGGCACGACTCCATTTCCAGGGAAATGAAAACAGAGGCACAGAGAAGCACATTGTCATGCCTAGCTCGTACAGCACATCAGTGAGAAAAGGGAAGATGGGTGCAGCTGGCTGCTTTGCTCCCAGCAAGCACAGGACCTTCGCAATGTTTGCTGCAGGTGTGACACTCCTCAGGGTTTGTTTCTTACTGACTACAGGGGGCACGGACCTGTGATGCCTCAGGGAGACACCAGGACTGGGTTCCAGGCTTTGTGATTAGAGAGGTAAGTAATGCTTTGAAATGCAAACTACTTCTAGTTATTCTTAACTGTGGAAAAATCTAAACAGACTAGCGATACTTCTTCTTACTTCTAATAAGGATGTGTTCACACAGCTTTTCCCCATTTTTGGTTTATGTGTCATTGATGAGGAAGCCAGCTAACAAAGTCAGTTTGACAAGCCAAACCAAAACATTTGTTCCAAGCTGGGACAAAACAGTTGGAAGCTGATGCTTTGTGGATCATACCACATGGACAAGGGGGTTGGCTTTTTCCCCCTCTGTCCTCCAACATCTTTCTTTTCTTTCTCAGAAGCTACTCTGTAGGTCCAATCCAGTGATCCTCAGTGTATTACTCAAATAGTAAAACCAAGTATAGTCATTATTATCTCAATGGCAGTCTTTAAAGAGTATGAAAAGTATCTGACAATAGACAGGCTGTTCTTCATGGAGGGARGGTGAAGAGAGATAAGGCTACAACTCTGTCAGAAATCCTCCTTATGCCAGACACCCTCTTCTTCCCTTCCTTTGCCGAGTGGTGTGGTGCTTTGTTATGATCTCAAGCGCAAAATGTGGTGCCCTGTCCTGCCCATCCTGCAATAAACCAGAATGCATTTTTCCTTTCTTCCCCCCACATTGCAGCTGTCATTTGTTCCTGAGGTTAACACCAAAGAGGGAGAGGAGGAGTCCCTGCAGTGAGAAAGCCAGACAGTTCAAACTGCATGCTTTGTTGTCAGCATCTCTCCACAGCTCGTAAGTGTTTCTCCTGCTCTGTCCTGTTAACTTCTGATGCATTCGTGGGATGACAGTGTCACATTTAAACGATTGCCCTGCACAGCAGGGATAGATTTTTCTGTTGTAACTTTGGTTCCATGCCCAAGACACACTGACTTGATCAGCTGAAAGTGGTTCCTTCCCTTTAAGTTCTTCCTAAGTGATGTAGGTTCACAGTTTATTTTTCTTCGCCTTTTGTAATTTCAACATATAGAATTTCATTAGATGCAGCATATATCATAGCTTTAGACAGGAACTGTCAAGTAACAAATCTTGAGTGATGGCTTTAAAATACAAGGTGGTTGCAGTCTTGGCTACAGGTTGTTCATTTTTATACTTTTTAAAATAGGTGTAAACAATATTCTCTTCATCGGGGGGGTGGAAGCATTTGCCTTTATAAGGACTTATCTGTGTGGTCGGGCACTCTAAAAATAAAAAAAAAGAAGAACATCTGTATCAGATAAGCGATAAGTTCCTCTACCTACCTATCCCAGCTGACAAGATGCAGTCTATCAATCAGAAAGTTGAAAAGGTCTGTTCTTACAGTTATCAGCATTAAACTGTTTCTGTTTGTCTGTATGAAAGGCATTTGTGAAAATTCTGGGTATTTTGCCAAGCCTGTCCATTTAACCCTACAAAGTACAGCCCTCTGGTCCATAAAAGTCCCCATGGGCATCTTCAGATGAATAGTTATGCACCAGTTTCAATAACTCTTGAACCAAAGCTGCTTAAAATTCACCAGTGACAGGAGACGTGACAGCAGGCGATATGCTTGTGGTGTCAGGGCAACCCCAGAACTTTGGCTAATGCAGCAATGAGGCAAACAGACTGCTCCTGTTCCAAGGAAGCCTTCCCTACCTATGGAAAAGAATTGCAGTTCTCAGGTTTGAAACCAGGGAAAAAAGGGCATATTTTGTCTTTGTTCTCTCAGCATCCAAGCCTACATGGTAAAATTCACTGAGTGCAAAATCCATGCAGACCAGACTTCCTTATGTGATCACAAATAAGTGAATGTGTATATTCACAAGCACAGAAAAAACGCAGGTAGGAAAATCCCACATAAAGAGGAATTAGAGAGCTTCTGGTCTGGATACTACATATTGCAGCACGTGGTTTCATTCATGCTTGTCCTTCCTTATCTGAAAAGTACAGCAGTGAGTGCTGTGCTCACTCCGAGAGAAAAAGAAACCAGAAAGTATCATCTGCGATTGCAGTGTGGTTTGCTCTCAGCTAGGTAAAAGGTCGGTAAAGGATAAACTGCAGCAAGGCACGAACAAAACCAAAAACCTGTCATCATCAAATGGCTCCCTAGGTACATTTCAAGGATGTGTTGTGTTTTGTTTTTTTTTTTTATCAAGGATCTGTTTGAAGTCTTTCATGATAAGGTTAACAAAGTTAACTTGCATCCAGTGGAAGTAAAGCAATTTTGCAAAGATCCCCCTGATGATATATATCTCAGTAGTTCTAAGAACCAGAAATGCTGATGGCACACTCCCCACACCATGCTGACCCTTGCTGAGTTACTTCAAATGTCAGTCACCTGGGTAGGCAGGTGGCTTTTAAAGTGAATGGGAAACACAAATCAATGTTAGTTATTCTCTCTGATTCCATGTATTCCAGCCTCAGAAAAATATGACCTTGCTAAAATCCCTCTCAATCTTGCCAACACCATTCCCAAATTGCTTCTGTCTCAAGATTTCCCCTCAGGTATTGAGGGGTGAGGATCCTGTGGAGGGAAATGGGAGGGGGTGAAGACTGGGATCAGGCAGAGGATGAGGAGCTAACAGCTGCTTACCATTGCCTTGTTTTTGAGGAATTGCTACAAGACTTGATGCTTTGCACTTGTAGAGTGTTTTACCAAGGCAAGTCACTCTACAGATATCATGCTTGCTATGATGCTGGGCCTCCTGCAGCTGTCTTTACAGTTCAAGGGAGTTCACAGCAATGCAGATCCTCTGGAAAAGCATCGAGTTTATATCCCCCACCCCCGACACCTCACCCTTAAGATTTTTCCATTTTCATAGTCAATGTCCCATTCTCTACATCCCTATATCTCCACCGCTGTCATGGCTACTTCCTCTGCTGTTCAGCTTACAGTAATCCATCTTCTTGTTCCCTACCTGACATTCATAGCCAAATATGCAAAAGCAGGATGGGAAAGGCAAAAGAATCATTCATCTCCTAGGTGGTCCTAGGGGTGGCACAACACACAAGCAGGCTCTCCAGGGCTGTAAACCACATTTCAGCACTCTCTGATGCTTCTTGTCCTCTCTATGTGGAGTAGAGACACAAGTCATTCGAACTAGACCCTCGTGCGCTCCCAGGGCCAGCCTCTATAGAGCAACAGTGAATCCAGTGAGCGAAGCTCTTCTCATGTTTGCACTGTAGTTAGAGCAGCCTTCCGGGGCCCAGTGAAGTTACACCAAAGGGATTTACACCTGCTAAACCTTAGATGTTGTTTAAAAAAAGGCAGAAAACCTATTGAAGGAGATTAGGCTGGGGTGGGGGGCGGAGGGGAGTAAAGTCTTGACACGATCCCCAAGGGATCTATGTAAAACCCCAGCAATGAAATCAGCCTGGATGCTGGTCTGGTTCTGTTGCAGCTGTGACAGTCCTGCCAGTCCTAACAGGGACAGAAAAATGCTTACGTTTCTTTTGACTATTAGTCCTACTCAATGAATGTGCCAGTGAGGAGTGCATCAAATTAACCGAGAGCTTGTGCTAGATGTGACTCAGCGGCCACATGCAGGTAGAAGAATGACTGCAAGTGCGTAATAGTAAGTCTGCTAGAATTTTAGCAGGAATGTAGAGTTCTGACCTTAAAAACCTCATTAGCTTTTCTAACCAGCCAGTTCCTGCCCTTAAATTAGGCCAAAAAGGCATAAGTGTTATCAGCAAATGTGGAGGTTTTGTTGTATTTTTTTGATGGTCCTGATTCTTCTCCTTTTATGTGTGCGATTCTCCCCTTCCTGCTTTGAGAAGAGGGAAAGAGCAAAGAATTGCAACAAAGAATTCAGTCTGCCATTGAATACACTGCAGAGCTAATTGTGAGGCTGTTAAAACATGTTTTTTCTTAGCATGCAGACATTGAAATGTTACAGGGCACTTGAGATATTTTCACAGGCTCCAAGACAAAGAGTTAATCAGCACTGCTGGAATTCCGATGTCAGAATAATAGGGTTTTTTTTTCTATTTTGGAAAATGCTTATTTCAAAAGATACTGATATATACCCACAATTCCTGAAAAGCCAAGTGACTCATCCATGTTATGTCTGTAATTCTCAGTTTGCCGTCCTTTCTCTTCTGTGCTGGCATACCAAAACCATTCATACAGCCTCAGGAAGCATACATTGACATTTCTGTCCTGGGACTAGGGATTTCCTATTCTAAGTTCAATTACAGGTGGATTAAATTTTTCATGTGAATCATCTTTTTCTATTCTAACGAAAAATGTCATGTCTGTAAACAAAAATTATTTTTATGCATTTTTGTGGATCTTTTTGGCATTTGCATCTACCACTGAGGGTTTTTTTAAACTTCTGAAAAAAATTATTTTCAAAACTAAAAACAATTTAAAAATCAGGAAGACAACATTTCCTGATGAGTTCTAATATTAATGAAAATTTTAATTTATATTTCTCAGGATGCATGCTCTGCTGCAAAGACTTTACTGGGTGCTCCATCTTAAAAGAGATGGGATTAGGAAAAACTGTTCAGTAGTTTAATGTCATGAATGCATTTTTAATCAAGGTGACCTAAACTGAGCAAGGGATATCTTTTGAGGCACATTTTCAAAGGAATAAGAAACCCCCCGGTTTCTTATTTTCCTTCCACCATAGCTGATACCAGCATTGGTAAAACGAGGATGTGTAAGCTTCTTACCAATTCTGTAGCTGCACCAGAAGAGGCAAATACTCAATAGAAAACCAATTCCATACCCATACAGGTGGAAAATATAGGTGCAAACTATACAGAAAATTCTGAACCTCTTATTGCCCCTGTGATAGAAACTGAAAAAAGGACAACGGTATAGGCAAATGGGAAAAACTCATGCAGACACGTTCTGGCAAATGTCACTATCAGTTCCTGTGAGTTTTCAAGGTGCATGTAAATCCAAGATTTTTTTTTTTTCTTTTTCTTTTTTTTTTTTTTTGACTCGCTGTCTAGGTTGGCTGCTTGTTCTGGACTCATGATTCTGTGGTACAGCAAAAGAGACAGTCATATAAAATTATTTACTATTACTGTGTACTGTGAAAATTTTGGCTTCTTAAAATTAGCCTATACATAATTTGGCTGTTTCAGAAGACTTTCTGATTTTTTTTCCCCACTATGAATAAGCAAGAAGCTGTAAAATCAAATTTTCATCAGTCATGGCCACTCAGAACATCTCACAGCTGCTGTGCTGTGTCATGGTTCCCAGAAATCCTGCAGCAAGAACATTAGTAAGTATGCAGTCATAACTTTAATGTTCACTTGATCAAGGCAGTATGTTTTAAATAGCAGCAACTCTATAATGATATTGGCCATTGCTTACAAGAGCTGTGATCACTGATCTGTCTACATTCCTCTGATTCTTTCCTATGGTTCATTCCCCATTCAGCCCAACCTCCATGTATTTTGCTGCCTCAGCCCATGAAAATACTCATTTTGAGGTCTGGCCAGCCAAGGAGGCAGTGGATTCCAGTTGATGTGGCTAATTCTGAGAGTTGTCTCTGCATCAGCACAAAACTGCAAAAGAAATCCTTGATCTAGCTGAAATGTAGCACAAAGTAGGGGGCTTCTCCTTAGAGGGAAAAGGAAAACCCACGAAACTGGACCCATGCCACTTAGTTATAATCAATACCTTGAATTGCACCTGGAAACAAAGGCTGAGCTAGTACAAATGGTGGAAGGGCATGGCAAAACATCTTTTCACACATAACTGTATTCTCAGCTTGCCTTAAGTGCAGGGCAGAAGAATTTAYTAATTGACGTAGCTCAAGCCAGAGCCAAGAGATACAGTGAGAAATTTAATGGTATGGCTCTGTCCCCAAATCAGAAAATTTTTATCTATCATTACGTGTTCTTGAGTTTTTAACATAAGATTGTCTAGGCTATGTTCTACTTCTGTTATCCTGGATCAGAAGAGCGAGCCCCCTAGCCCAGCATCCTCCTTCCGAAAGTGGCTAGACACAGAGGGAAAAATGTGAAGGCCATGCACATTATAGTTTCCTGATTTATTTCCCCACCTTCACATTGCTTTTTGAGTCTGAACTTTCAGCTGCTAAGCATGCTGTGGCAAAGACTTCTTTACATCCTACATCATTAACTATCAATTTTTGTTTACTTTAAACTTAATACATGACAATTGCTTGTACTGGAGGAGACAGTGAATGATAACAATCTATCCATCCATCCAATGACAAATTTTCTAGACCTCTCCCATACCTCCTTTTAACAGTGTCTTGCTTTCTGAGCCAGAAAAATCCTTCCATCTCTCTGTCTCCTTCTTCCTGTCTCTCAGCAGCTGATCATTCTTCGTTGCCCTTCTTTGTATCTCTCCTACTTCTGGGCACTGAGCTCTACCTGTAATAACCTCCTGATCTATTTCCTGAGTGTCAGTTCAGAGCCCATCATAGTGTGTATATGGTTGAGATTTATAACTGTTTTCCCTCTGCATCACTTTGCAAACAACAACATTGAATTTCACCTGCAATTCTCTTGGCTATTTGATACTGTGAAATTCTTGTTAGCTTTTATTTTTACAATTCTGAATAGCATAGTATCACCAGCAAGCTTGCGCAATTCACTTACAAGTATGTTGGATGGTGTTGGTCTGACTGCAACTCCCTGTGGCAACTCAGCAGTGTGACGACCCTCCATTGTGAACTATTACAAATTGACAACGACCTGCTGAATTCTCTGACTCCAGACATACACAAGAACACACAAGGATGTGATCCTCAGCTCTGTGCAAGAACTGCTAGCTTTGAGGAAATAAAGAAAATAGTCTTACCTTTCCAAGAGGCACATTGACATCAAGGCCAAAGAATAAAGGCAAGAGAGAAGAACAAGAATAGAAACAGAAACTGCAGAAGAAAAAGAAGATTGCGTAAAAACTAAAGGTCATGGCATTGTAAGCATCAGGATTATTTTTGCACTCTGTAGGACAATTAGAATAACTATGCATTCAAAAAACACTGTATTTCCCTAGTTACTTCTGTAAGTACCATACCACCTCCCAGGCTTAGAAAACAGATCCCATTAATTTTGGTGATGAATTACAATTGGCACCATATTGAAAGCCTGAGATATAACTGTCACTATGAACCACCATGGGTTGACTGAAGTCACAAAGCTGGATAGCATGAGTAATATTTTTAAGTGCATTAAAAAACAGTGCCTGCAATCCATGCTGGAAATAGCCTGGGAATATATATATGTATATATAAACATATACACACACATGCATAATATCAAAGCTTAACCATTAAATGTTTAATAATCAATTTTTGGACGTCTCATTTTAATCATGAATGCGTTGTCTTCTGAGATGTGAATTCTTGTGAGTCGAAAGCTCTTTTGAAAATTGACACTAAAAAGTCTCCTATTCAAGGTCTCCATTAGACCATGGCATAAGTTTTGCTTTGTTTTTTTATTTTCATCACAGATTATCATCTGTTATTTTTCCATATACATATATATATAAAAGAAAGAAAGACACTGAGTCCTTGTATCACAAAAATATTGACAGAAAAGCAGAAAGAATTATGTGTATCAAGTTTTGCATTATGCCCACTTGTTTCACTTTAGGAACATATAAATATAAACTGAGAGGGCTCATTAGCACTACTGTCATTGTACTAATATAGCCATTATTTCATATTATAGTTCACACATGGACATTGATATTTACTAATATAAGTATACTGACAAGGCTACCACTGGAGATGCATCTTTCACCAGTCTGGCATTTCTAGAAAAGATATTATTGGCAGCAGTATGCTGTGCCCACACTATGATCGTTTTTCAACAATCCTATCTAACCTATCTACAAGTAGCAAAACTCAATGTGAGAGAGTTGGCCTTATTCACCAAAAAAATGCAGTGCATATTTTTAGAGAGAGAGAGAGTGTGTGTATATATATAGTATATATAAAGAATGTGCATATATACTTCTTTGACAGTTCAGTTTAAGGGCAAGATTCTGGTACCATATTTATATTGCATAGTCAATTACAAGCTTCAATAAAGAGAATAGCATCAGAACCTGAGAGCCCTAGTCCCGGCAGATAAGGACAATCTTCAAATCTTCACTCAGTTTCATTCAGTCCTTCCTGCTTGCTAGCCTCACCTTGCCTTTAATGGAAGTATTGCCTGTCTACCAACAGAGCATTTAACAGCCAAGTAGAGGCTTCATCATTTGGTACAGCATCATTCACCATAATTAAAAGTGTTTGGCATTTATTTCCTAAAATGAAATGTTGCGGAGGAGACTCTAAGATTAAAGTCTGTATATACTGAAACACAAATTGAAAAGAAAGCATAGTAGAACACCACCAACAGGTGGTCCAGCTGATTCAGCTAAACAAAAAGGTCATGTAGTTCAAGAGAACTAGATCATTACTTTTAAAAAAGTTGATCAGCATGCCTCAGAAGCGTAACAGAACCAACCTTTTCCTCCAGATCCTTAATTTGTCTCTTTTGGATGTCAGTTTTATCTTCTAAATCTCGGATCCTCTGGAAATCAGAAAAGAAAGCATCTAGACTAAATTCTCAGTAAATTTGCTCCGCTGAACAAGTAACTTAATGTTCCGAGTGCCAAAAGCCTAGAAATTAACAAATCCATTTCTTTGGCAGGGATAATCTTGTGTAGTACCATGACTCCATCCATTAACCCTGCCTAACCACAACTTTACCATGTGTACAACTGCTCAAAATATGCTAACTGCATATATGTGACTGTATCCTCAAATGCTGGAAATTAATATCAATAGTGGATCTGTTTCATATTATCTATTTTATATTAATCCTGTGTTAAATAGATGGAAAGCATAAGATCATGGTTATACTCTTTAGAATTATATCATGATTCATTAAGATTTCTCACAGTTTGATGTGTTGAAAGAGGATTAAAGTGTTATTATTAGATCTGAAATGATAAATGTATACAATACTATGAAAACATTGATTCTGTGGTGAGTGGAATCTATGTAACTTACAGGTAAGGTGTATTTTTTTAGCAGAGCTAGGTACTTCTAGAAAAATTATTTAACATGAGTTAAACTTTTGGCCCCTTGGGAAGAGAGATCCCACAGAATAGTTAACGGAACTACTAAGTATGAAAAATGAGGCCTTGAATCTTGGTATCTTTTCTCTGTTTAGTCAGGGCATAAGACAGCTGGCCAGCACAAAGAGGCAAACCAGGAGACACCTGGAGGCCCTGGCACCTGGAAAGCAGATGGCACTAATTGTCTGGAGATGAGATGACTAGCTTATGGCAGCTTTCAAACACTACCTCTTCCTTTCCTTGCCTCTCAGCCTTTCCCAACTCCATCTGCAACTGAAGCTGGCTAAGAGTTGTTCAAAGCCAGAACTGCTGCGGCGTGTTAATCAGGGCAGCGGTCATGGCTGAAATCAAGAAGTGCCTCACACTGGAAAGGCCTGGTAAGAAGAAGTAAGCATGGACCCAGTCTCAAGTCTCCAACTCAGGATCAGGCAGGACTGTGAAAACTAAGTCTTCCTGTGAACCAGAAACCCTAACCATTGGGCATCTGCTTTCTCTCTCATTCCCATAAACATTTGAGTAAGTTTTGTTTCAGTGTGCAGCTGTCACATTAATCAGCATGCTGTGACTGTTTGCCATTTTGCTCTGGGACCTCACAGCTTGCAGAGCAGCAAACACTGGTCTTTGAATGTGAAATGTAGTACTATATCTCAGCAGTGAAACGTAACAACTGCCCACTTTGGGGGAGGACAGAGCAGAAGTGTCTGGAAAAACAGATAGCTCTCCTGTGTAACACGAGCCAGAAGCATTCATAGAGTTCCTCTTGTGCCCTGTCCAATAACTAGGGATGACCATTTTTATTACAAAGCTAGATTCATGCAGACAGAATTCTGGATGAAAACTTTGGTTTGGAATTTTAAGACTCAAAATACGCCAAAACAATCCTCCACAAGCTAATATCACATGTGTTTGTGTACATAGTAAAGGCACAAAGTATGAAACAACTCAAAAAACTAGATGCCAGGCTCCCTCATGACCTGGAGCTTGCCTAAATTTGCCCTCAGCTTATGTTCTTATACAGCAAAGCTGAGTAGATATGCATGTGTGTCGTTCCTTTTTCTTACCTGATGAGCCTGCTGGAGCAGCTCCATCCTCTCCTGAAGAATCTGGCAATCATATTCTCTGCTTTTCCTCAGCATCTGACGTCTTAGCTTTTCTACTGCTGTCCTCAGCTCTTCCTGCTGTTTTTCAGTGAGTAGTTCCCCAAACTTTATCACCGTTTCTTGCTGCAAAGCATTGTACAAGGTGGCTTCAAGCTCCTGGATCCTCTGGTTGATGCAATACCAAAAGCCAATTAGAGATGAAACATTGTTTAAAACACAGTGGGAACTGGGGGGTTGGTGGCAGATTCAGGCGCCTGCATGAGAGGTGGTCCCTGTGCTCAAGTGTGCAAAAATGTGAAAAACAGAACTCATAAAATGTTCAGTGTTTTGAAAAAAGGATATGAACTTTTAAAATATTTTAATATTAATTTTCACTCACTTTGACTTTTTTTTAAGCAGTTACAGAGATGATGAGGAGTTGGATAGAATTTTCATACCTATTTCATAAGTGTAAAGATGAGTATTTCACCAATTCTAAAATTTTGACCCATTGTGCTAAAAACCAAAAGAGGAAAGATTGAAGGTCACTGTCAGACTACTTTGCTTTTAATCCTGCTAACCAATGAGCATTCTCATTAACTTGACAAACCAAACATGATGAACTTGCACAGCCAGTTATCAGACCTGTGTATCAGAATTTGATATAGCAGTGTTTATAGCAGGAACTCTTGCTTTTTCTGGCATATTGTCTTCTTGCTATGACATGTGCAAACCGGCCAAGATTCCAGATCTGAGTTCCAGTTGGTTGCACTGACTCCAGTTGGACAAGCCGACATTAATGAGCAATATCTGCCTTTAACTGACAAAAGAGTTTCAGACTCAGGAGATCTGCCTTTTTGTGACATGAGAAAGCTAGGTGTCGTGTTGAAGCTGTGCAGATTGTATGGTAGTGCATTAGAAGAATGGGAAAAAAACAAATAAATAAAAAAAGATACTAAGAAAAAAGCAAAAACCTCTCTTCCTGATCCAACAGGAGTCTGTGTCCTGTCACAGTGCTGGCCAGTATGTGCTGTAGAATTTCCTTTGTACATACCATGTATGCTTGGTCAAGAGCTTGCTTCCTGTAGTCTAATTCTTCTTCCAAATAACCTTTTATTTTGCAAAATTGCTCCTACAATGAAGGATCATTTGGACAGAAAAATGAATTAGTTACTCAAAATACTTCGGGAAGTTTTATTAAATCAACTACAGATATCTGACTCAGGCAGGACTAGGAGACTGGTCTTCAACTGACACTCTGCAGAGTTACTAATATCTGACTCAGCTAGAAAAGAAGGAAGGGAAAATAGCTGTGGATTGCTTTTGTATGATAATACATCTGATCTACATGGAACTAAATCCATCATCTCTTTGTTGACTTCAGTGATATCGCTTGGCATTTCAGTAGTGTAATTTAGGGGTTTCTGTGTGATTTTTCTAAAGATACCTCCTCTGGCATCATGGACAACTCCTTTTGTGCTTTCTCTTATTTTGGAAGAAGTGTAAAAGTGCAATAATAAACTAAACAGGCATATTCAAGTTCACATTATTTGGGGGAAGCTGCTGTGCTTTAACTTCTCAGCCTATCTTAAGCTGAATTGACTCAAGTACAGACGTACCATAGCAACAGAATGTAAACCACTACAGCTATCCAACTCTTGTAGTTATGCTTGTTCATCTTGTAGGTTACTTCCATTAACTAGAATTAGAATAGGGTAAGGTACTAACTTTACTGGTGCTATAGCAACTTCAGTTCAGCTGTGAATGTTTTGCCTTTAGGATGGTATGGGCTTAAAATGTAATGAAAGAAAACAGCGTGATAATTCATTAGTTTCCCCACATACTGGTATTGAATAAAATGTGATACAACAGCTGATGTTTAGACTGTGAATCTTATGAGACAAAGAATGAGGTCGTTTACATCTCTGAAAATCACTGAGCAACCTTTGAGCCCTCTGTACTTATTAATAAACAGTCATCCTCATGGAAAGAGAAAGTTTTCAAACCTTCACTATTTCTGTTTCTATGTTATTCTGCTATTGCATGTGAACCAGACTAGTAACAATTTTATGAATTCACCAATAATCAGAGAAAGCCTGCATACTTAATTTGCCAAAAGACCTTTTTAGTTATCTTTTGGCACACCAAGTAAATGTGACACACTCAGTGTCTTGCCCCTAAAATGTGTATTAAGGAAAGTTTGCTTACCATATCACTTTCCAGTTCCATCATCTTCTGATGCAGAGCAGCTTCAGCTCCCTCAATCTGCTGGATCCACTGGAGGGAAGACATGGAGAGCCGTAATCTGCTGTGTTTTCTAGGCACTTGGGCAGTGGCAAGTGGGACATCTACAGCATCTTTTTAGTGTGTTTTTAGTAACCTATTGCTAATTCTGAGCCCATCTTGAGGCTGTTCTCCTGTGACAGGGGCAGCCGCAATGTCTGTAGGCAGCACTTGACAGAGGAGAAGCAAGAGGATCACTGGAAGATGGAAAAGCACACTTCCTTGGGTGGACAGGGAACCCTGTCAGGGAAACCTGACATTTCATGCCATGGATAAGGGCCCATGACAGGGCTCTAGCATCTCAAAAATAGCTTAGCTGGGTAGATGGCAATTCTCTTTGCAGAGGAGAAATTGTTGAGTAGCATCCTTGGAAGCTGTCATGTTGACAAAATTGCATGCTGCATTTGAGTCACAGAAAGCAATTTTAACCAACTCTCACTTTCTTTTTAATTTCCAAAACAAGGAACTTAGACACATACTTTCAGTGGAAATTTTGCATACAGATCCCTTCAGAAGCTTTGGAAATCTCAGGACTAGAAATCCCACGCTAAAACTAATTATGGCTTAAATGTCTGATGGTTTCTCATTCAGTTTACAATTGCAAGTTTCATTTGACATTCTTTTTGTATTTGCAGTTGTTTTGACTTCACAGCTTGGGCCAGCTGAGTTTGATATTTTTGCTGCTTTAGCAAGGTGTTTGGGACTGTGCTGGCACAGTTTACTTTATCTGGGGAATCACTTCCTACACTAGAAAGTTTGACAATATTGACAACAACGACAGAGCAGAAAGTTTCCAGTGTTAGATGAGGCCTTAGATAACACATGAGAAAAGCAAGCACACAATTTACCTTTTCTGCCAAGGACAATACAGTGGAAGCCTGAATTATGGCCACTTGTTCTTCATTTCTTAAATTCTGTAAAGAGAAGGAGAGGGAAGAAGAAAATTGGCAGCAGTTTCCCGCCTGAATAGATAATCCAGGCTACAGACTAGGTCTACAGTTTTCAGGGGATCCCTGTAGTACAGGGTATCCTATTCCCATCGAAACATTCAGAGTCTGTTAACATATTAAAAAGAACACTGCTTTTGCCTTTCTGCATGATATGGGCTAACTATATGTTTTCATTCCATTGCATCTTATAAGAAATGTAAACTAAAATCAAACCCATTTGTCTGTCTTCATGCTAGTTTTACAAAGCTGAATTTCCATTAAAGCTTTTGTAAAAATAATGCTGATTTACACCAGCACGTGAATAGACAATCATGATCCTTCATTTTTATTTCTTATACACTTTCTTAAAACGTATCTAATATTGGCCAGAGATAGAGGATGATCTCTTTTACATGGATGACTAAAGTGGGCAGCAATGCCCACTTAGAAAGCCACAGGGGATTGGATAATTCTTGCCTATTTATGAAACTATTTGCAGAGGAATCCTAGTCCTGATGAAGATGTGGTTGGCTCAGACACATCAGCACTAATTCACGTGCTTTCCTGAATGACTGGAGTGCAGTCAGGCCCAGTTCCAAATATCAGTGGCCTTTGGACATTCTTCCCAGTCTTCTAAACCAGATGTTAAAGCTGCTACTTCTTTACTAGTTCTCTGACTATTGAAATCTCACAAATCCTTAACTTACAGAAATAAACACTCCTTAAATGAATTGTTCTGATATTACATAATTTAACAAGTATCTTAGAAAATATCATGATAATTATAGATTTCACTTACTCTACTGTATAAAATGCAACTTGTAAAGGGAAAATATCTCCCACTTTAACTTACCCCATTATCACCTAGGATGTCTAACTGCTTTATGAGGTCTGGGATGCTGACATCCTGCAAAGAGAGAATAAGGTAAAGGCATGGCATGCACATTTTATCATGGCTGCAATATTTGTCCCTCCTATGAACCATGTTAAAATCAACCATTTTGTTTTATCCCATGGAAATGCATCACACGCTGATTTCAGTTGCCTTTGGCCAGGTTTTATCATTATGGTGAAAATTATGAGTCCAATTCAATTGTGTTAGTCATCACACAGTCTTACATTAGACTGAGTTTAAATGCTTAAAGTTTAGTGGAGTTATTAGCAGAGATGAATGTAATGGGTTATATGGGCAGCATCCACCACTCCTGTAGTTAGAAGTGCTGCCTTATAAAACTGACCTACCTTAACCCCTTCCTTCATGCAGTAGATCTGTAGAGCACTCACACCATCTGAGAATGGATGAATCTGGAGATTAAATGGTGGGGACCGTCTCTCTCTTTCCTGAAAATAAATTGAAAAGACACCAGAGAACATACTAGAATGAAGGAGATTCACACAGAACTCATTAAATGCCATAGCTACTGTCTATATCATGCTTTGCAAAGCCAAGCTTTTCATTTTACAAGTTAAAGAAAGAAACATTTAGACCTAGTCTGAAAAACAGTGTGCCAAGTGGGATAGGATCCTAAACCTGAGCTAATTATTTTACAGGAGATTATTTATTTGATGAATTATGTCAATTTGCAAATTGTCTGTGGAAAGGCTGTCACCTGGCTAAGACTCAAGTGATTTGCTTAATGAAGTGTTGAACAATTATATATTGTTGTAAATATTCCCTTTAGAAACAGGTATTTGACTTAAGACTACTAGGATACTCAGATTACACACTTGCTCATCCTGGTATGTTGTATGTTCTAGTATCTGTGGAAAGTAATAAGTTAAAAAAAGTTTATCAACTTAGCTATTTATACACCTTCATTGCATAAAATCTACAAATATTTGTCCAGTTTTAAAGGACCAAAGACAAAAATAAAAATTTGAAGATGTTATTTCTCATCCTTTTCAGGTATTCAGGCAAGCACAGAAGTGAAGATCAAATTTCACTTTCAAATAAATTTTTGGTTTATGAACTTGTAATTCACTTGATCAGTCCAGTTCCATGTCATATGGAAACACAGCTGTCAGGTAAAACTGTGGGAAAGTTCTATAAATAAGGGACAAATCTGTTGCAGCACTGATTCGTGAGAGCCAGGAAAGGCTCTGCGTTACCTACAAGGTCTGAATGGCAAGTATATAAGGCCTTGGACAGCAACTGCAAAGAACAATGGAGAAATAAAACAGCTTATACTGGAGAAAAGACCAGGTGGAAGTTTTTGTCAGTTGGCGCTCATAACAAGAATCTGTGAGTAGGGGCAGTCTGGGAAGAGGGAGATCAAGGTCTGGCCCAGTCCTCTGGCCACCTGCAGAGGCTTCTGGAGCTCCTCCATCAATCTCCAGTGTTGCCTGAGAGACTGTCACCTTTCTTACCTAATGCAGGTCATGAGGAGAGCTGCTCAACAGGGAATGTGTCCAGTGCCTGCAAAAGTGACAGCGCCTGCAAGCGGGCAGATAGGCTGTCGCTATTCATTGTGCTAGGACCTACAGCCCCAAGACACAAACTAGGACAACTCCAGGCCAAGCACTGCAAGACCACATTCACCTGTATAAAATGTCTCTTATCCCCACCACAGTGGCAGGAAACTGAGGTACAGAGAGATTAAATCTAAACGCGCCTCAGGAATCAACAGCACAGAAGCCATTGCAAACCCTTGTCCAGGGAGCCTGTGTTCCTTGGGCAGCCTGGCTCTGTACCCTAGCCGTCCTCAGGTGCTCACAGCAGGGCGGCAGCACCAGCACCACCAGCCCCGAGCACAGCCCAGCCCAGCCCACACCAGCGGCCCCAGGGATCCGCAGATGTCACCCAGCAGAGCCGGAGTGCCCTGCAGGCTGTCACAGGCCTGGCTTCAGCTCCCTACGCTGCAGGAGCCGACATGCACGTTTCTCCTCTGCAATGAAGAGTGCTCTAATCGCCCAGTACAGATTGGTTTGGGTAGGACAGCCCCCCTCTCCTCTCACAGCCAAGTCCCCACAGAGAAAAGAACTCAAGATTCGCTGGGTCAGAGGGGACAAGGCACAACCCTTCTACCCCCATAGGTATGGTACTGGAAGACAACAGCCCTGGGCCTGATGCTTTCTCTTACAACTGCTTATGCAATTTCATCGATCATTGCTGAATTAAAATTCAAACAGTTCCAGTCCTGCAAGCACAGGGCTAGAGAGGTGCACTTCTCCTCACAGCAGCACTCTCAATGAAACCTGAACTCTTGTCTCATCACCCGTGCTGAAAGAGGGGAAAAGAACAAAGCCAGTATAATTTATAGATCAGCAGTAAGATTTTCATAGGGTGAAATAGGGCTTTGAAGACCCTGAAGAGGGAAATGTACCTGCGTCTCTGACTTCTTAGAGGAACACTCTACTCTTCAGCTATTAGAGATAAAAGTATGCTCAACATTTCTTTCTCTTCCAAGACCTGCTCAGGTTCATGAAAAAAACCAAAAACAAACAAAAAAAAACCAACAAAAAAAAACAAAACACCAAAAAAACAACAAAAAAACCCCTGGATGCTTACTCTCAGGAAAGATCTTAGCTGTGAACCAGGATGCAGCCCTGAGCAAAGTACATGAGGATGGGGTTTAAGCCTTGCTTATTTGGTTAATTTAAATGTACTTAATTTCTGTTGATTTTAGTAGACTCCAGGCCAGCAATAAGAACAAAGCATGTTGACAACAGACTGCTCCAAAGTACTAGAAAAACCATATGCGCAGGTGTGGTACCTAAGAGCCATGCTGACATTAATCAGCTAAGCTTATCTATGCACACTGGGCACCTAGTTCAGAGAGGTGAACCAGTCAAGTATGGAGCTTACTATTTCCAGGATATTAGAGCTGACATACTTCAGCTCACAATTAAAAATGCGGGGCCTGATTTGTTACTCTGTTATATCACTACAATGCTTGTGTAAACACTTAATTAAAGTTAGTGTCCARTGCAAGTGCACTAGTTTAATTTGCTACCAGCTCTACTGTAATGAGCTCATTCATCACCTCCAGCTCAAGGTTGCGGAACTCCAGCAGCTCATTCTGGTCTCGGGCATCCTGCAGCTCCTGTTGCAGACGGTTGTTTTCTGCTTCCAGTTTCTCTATCTAATAGAAATATGTAAATTCAGGATCTGTGCGACTGTTACGAGAAACATTGAATATTTGGTGAGTAGTAGTTGAGGTAGCATAGGCAGTGCAAAATCCAAACTCTAGAGATGATTCACTACTTGCTGTTTTACCTCAGCGAGTCTTTGGTTTACAGGTGAACTTCTGCTCATCAACTTCCTAAACATCATAAAATGCTTAGGCTGGAGGTTTTCCTAACAGAATCCAATCCTAGTGAAGATCAGCAGGGAAGTTAACTCCACAGAGGTGTCAGGTTAGCTATTACATTAGTCTGCATTAGCTATTAAACACGCTGCTCTCATGGTAAAGCACTGGAATAGATTGGGGAGGGATGTGGAGACATCATTATTGGAGGACTCTGGGAACAGGCTGGATAAACGTCTATCAGGAATGAGACAGAAACAGCTACACCTGCCTTGGAGAAGAGCTTGGGCTAGATCAGAGATTCCCAGTGTGTAGTACATGAAGCACAGATGGCATGCAGGGAGAGCTGTCTTTGTGGAGGCAGTTACCTGAGCAGCCATCCCACCCCATGCAAGCGCTTGTGCGAACTGCACGGCAAGCATCTCCACATGAGTAGTTCTGTCAATTAGCAGATAGACTTAAGTAACACCCATTGGCAAATTGTCTACAGCTTGCTTGTTGTGGACAACTCCACCACTAGCTCCTCAGCCTGCTCTCTTCTGCAAGTCTCCAGCCAGTGCCAGGACATGTACTTTGCAGTCAGGTTGTCCGAGTAGGGCCCAGACAAGGACAGCTAGGGAGCATGGTAAGACTGAGGTCAAATGAGCCCCCATGGGTCAGTTTGCCTGGATGGGGAAGGATGGCACAGGGCTGGAGACTTACTAGGTGTGTTTATAGAAGGGGAGAAACACAGGCTAAGAAACCTCATCTGGGGAGGTGAAAGACAGCAGGACACCTGGTGCTGGGAGTTACGGCCTCTTGCTGATGGCAGTCATATGTATGGCCACTGCTGTTACTGTTGGTGATACGCAAGGAATGTTGAGGTCCTTTGTATCCTTACATTCCATGATTAAAAATATATAAACACATACATACAAATATATACACACACACAAACAGGTGATATTCCTAAATGTACCAAGGGACTGAGCAGTACAAGTTCCACTGGACCTAGGGATGACTTTAAGCCCTTAAAAATATACAGAATGCACAGGGACTAGGAGTATGAAAGGGTCCTGGTGTTAGACGGTGACTGCATTTCTCCTGCTGTTTCACACCCAGAAGCTAAGCACAAAACATCCTGCCAGTGCAGCAGCAGACTCTTCAGTGCAATGCTACTGGAACACAAAGGTCTGCGCCTCGGAGCCAGAATGACGAGTAGAGCTTCCAGCTCTCAGGCTGGAGCTTACCAGCAGAGCTGGTGCATTAGCAACTGCCAGCAACAACAGTGCCTAAGCAGAGCTGGAACATATGGCTTGTCTTTCCATATGTTATCCTGTCCATATTAATCTATGCTGTTCTATCCTTACACTACACCTATAAGCACCAGACTGCATGTCCAAAAAGTGTATTGCAGGATCCAGATTACCCTTCAGAGTGAACACACAAAACTTTGGAACATACCTTGTCTAAAAGCTCTTGGTTCCTCTTAATGAAAAGCTGTTTGTCTTCCACCCAGTGCGAGTCCTGTTGGATGAAGTAGTACTATTACAGAATAATCAAACTCCATGAGGTTGGGCACATTTATTGAAAATTGGAGCCACGATATTCAGGCTTTAAAATCCTACAGGAATGAACTGTCATTTACAGAATAATAACATATTAGCCTACCAAGCTGTAGCAAGGCTTCTGAACTTGCTAGACCTGCCTGCTTACTGAACAGCAACATTACATCTCATGGAAGTCTATACTGAAATTGTGCTAGGTATTTTGTAAGAAGAGCAGGTAAGATCCAAAATAGGAAAAAAAAAAAAAAATACACAAGTGCTTACCTGCCCTTTCTGTGCCAAAGTTTTCTCCAGATCTTCTATTTTGGCTTTATATCTCTGGACTTCAGCTTGAAGCTGCTCCTGAGCCTGTTGAAGTCAGGCACAGCGTTAAACAATAACAAAAACAGCAATGTGATTGGTATTAAAAGGAAACCAAACACAGCAGAGTCTGGGTTTATGCTGTTGCTTCCACTGAGTGAGTAACCATTACAAAGATTCTGGCTCAGCGATGTTTTGTGCCACCCCTCAGATTGGCATACAGATGACACAAGGGAACACAGTGGTAGATCAGCCCCCTCTCTGCACCCAAGTCTGTTATTACCATGTATTGCATTAGAGTAGCGAAACACAAGCTCAGGTATTTGTGGTGACAGGCTTTGCTCAAAGACCTTAGTAAGGGGCAGTCCCTGAATTGAACAAAAATGCTTAGTAGGTGAGAGTGTCAAAAGGTAGTGCAAAGAAGCAATTATAACTGCCTGGGGCATCTTCAAGAGCTGACTCAACGAAGTGCTAAACAACCTGGTGCGATCCCACAGCTGACACTGCTTTGAGCAGGAGTTTGGGCTGGAGACCGCCTGAGGTCCCTTCCAGGCTGAATGATTCTATGATTTTATTAGAGGGACAACATTTTTAGCCTTGGAAGGTTTACTGTAGTCTGCATCATATTCAAATTTGAATGTAATTTGCATTTCTCTCTTAGAAACATTCAAGTGAATATTCCTAAAGTTGGTGCAATGTGTGCTTTTGTGAAAACCCACAGGCCTCCATTTCTTTAAAACCCAACCCCTTCACACCTGGGCAAAAGATGAGAAAACCCTTGTGATTCTGTGCCAAACTGCAGAATTGCCTGCTTTGGCATGCAGGCCTAACTGCAGGGTTTTCAGGTTCAGGTGGAAGACAGCCCCTTGTAAACTGAGTGATTGTGTCCATTCTTAATTGTCACTCTCTTTAAATGTACTCAGCAAATAAGTAAAACAGACATCTCTCAGTTGTATGGATGTTGTATCCATTCCCTTGTATGTCACTTTGAGGGGTTTGTATGTTCTGATAGCAGTGAAATGCTTTTACCCTCAAATACTGACCTTGGCTTCTCTTTCAGCATCTATGATGCCTCCTGTCTGCTCCTGCAGTAGTGCATACGCTCTCTGCAGGGCCTGGTACTCCTTTGTCAGCTGTCGAAACCGCAGCTCTGATTCTTCTGCTGCTAAACCCTGAAGGATGAGAAAGGACATGTCTAAGCACCAGACAGTAGAGCACTGCCAAAGCAAAGAATGCAAGTGTGATTTGTTAAGCACAATAGTTGGTTTACAGGTCTTGATTCAAATACCTTTTTTAGTGAGCTTGCTGTGATATGAAGTAATAATAATGTGGAATTTATACAGCGTTTATGTCTTTAAGCTAAAAGAAATGTGATAGGTATATTTTCTTGAAGGGGAAGAGGGAAAAAATCATCTTAGGTTGCAAGTCATAGCTGTAGACTCTATGGACTAGATTTCAAAAGAACCTCTCAGCATTTCAATATATCAGTAACCAAAATTGAGGCCAAACTTAATGAAGAACTTATCACTCAATATGCACTATAAAAACCTAAGTGTTTTTGAGAGCCTGGCCACTTGTTTTGGAAGTCAAAGTCTCTTGAAAACCTGTCCTTGGCTATGGAAAGAGTCAGATCTTACCTCATCCAGATCATCATCTGGGGTTGCTGGTGTTCTGTCTGTTCTGTATGAGGCCACAGAGGATGTTTCAGAGTCCATGGAATCATCATCATACCCAAAAACTGTATCCACCACATGTCTCTAAAGAAGGGAAAACATGATTTCTGAATCTCCCTGGAAACAAGTAGCATGAGTTTCTGATGGGGGGGAAAGGTTAGTTCAAAATCACATTGCTAGTTACTTAAAAAAGGCAAGAGATGAAAAAAGAGCAATGGGCTACCCCTGCTCTACTCTCTTACCATCTCCAAACAAACCCAAAGGGAACCATATTGAAGATTAGGTCTTGTGCTGGTAGCAAATGAGTTTGCTGATTAATTTTTCTGAGCTGAGGATCTGGCTCAGTCAGTAATGGGAGCAGCAATATGCTAAGGGAAAAGTCTCCGCCCTTGCAGGAAGGCAGGAGAATTGTTTGTTAACCCCAAAGCTGTTCAGAAGACATCTATCAACATGCAGACTGATGTGCAAAGATAACACCATGAAGAGCTGGAAATGCGTGCAGAACAGGGAACCCTCCTTCTTCTCTCACAGACACTGCTGATATTTTTAATATCTCAGTGCTTCTCTCACTGATACTGCTGTTGGAGTAAGTAAGTAAAAGCTACACTAATACAAAACTAGTGTGAAGGAACTTTTATCTCACACATCTTTCCAGTAGTATTGTAACTGTCACATTGTAAGAGATTGCTTACACTACACAGTTTGGTTGTATGTCTGACACCTCACTATCTCCAATCTCAGAAACTGAATTAAATCAAATGAAAACTGTGAGTCATGTCCTATGAAGGTATAGATGCTTGACCCTGCAGGCTTGGTTTCAGGCTACAGATTTGAGCATTTAAATACTTGGCTTATGAATAATTCTGCAGACAAACTGATCAACGAGCATTTAAGATGCACTTCTGCTTTGCAACATTTTTCACTTTTGCTGACAGGTTACAACCTTCTAAACCTGGAATCTGAATCACACAAAAACATGTACCAAAGATGCCTATAACCTTTTGCATACATTACTTTTTTTGTTCATTATTTTTCCAAGCGAAGACAATAGCCATATTCTCCCATGTTACAATCTCTGGCTTAGAAATAAAGTTGACTGATGAAAATACTTTTTAGTCCTTGTCTCGCAGTTATGTCTGCTGCGTATTGCTTCAAAACCCATATAGAAACAATGTGATGACACATCTAGGATTTACTGGTCTGAAATTCTCTCTGTGTCTAGGAGAGCGTTGCATTACTTTCACAGAACATGGCTAAAGTACTAAGGGATGTCCTTGGAGGACAAAGAGCAACCAAGCTCTGTTTCCTACACAGTATTTCTGCTTTCTGGAGGTGGGATGTGGCTGTTGCAAAGTCATTCTTCACATCTAGCTGATAAAGGAACTATTTGAACCATTACTGACTACTTAGCTCTAAAATTGTTCTAAATTATACCAGCTTTGGACTCAACCCAATTCAGGGTAATACAAGGGGCAGCCAAAGGCCTGTGGAACTGAGCAGGAGAAAATGACACTCAGGCAGAAACTTCCACTTGAAGAATAAAGATGCACAAGGATTTTGGTTTAGCCCATACGTGCTGTGAAAAATAGATAGCAGAAGATAGATGGGAAGGTCTCTGGAAATGTAAATATATCTCAGCATAATAGACCTTGAGACCAATATTTATAGAAACCAGATGGAAGGAAGATTATTACTATTTCAGAGGGGGGGGGGAAAGCCCCATTTTGCTGAAAATAAAATAGATACGCAAACTTAACTGAATTTCAAAGTGAGCTTAAAAAGCTCTCCTGAAGTAACTAAGGTGTTTACAAACCCGATCACTAAAGCAGATTGTTATAATTCACAAAGCTCTCTCTAATCACATTGCTAAAGTGTGTTTTCCTACAGAGCCTACTAGTATTTTTATAAGCTGAAAACAATTTTTCCTCTTACCTTAATTGGCTTTGAGCTCCTTTTATGCTTTCTGCGACGAATGAGTTTCTCCCTATCCTGGAAAATAAGATTAAAAAGTTACTCTCTCTTCTCTTGTTTGCAGCTGTAGAAGGCCAAATCTACAGAGGAAATAAATCATTGGGCTTCCACCGACTCTTCATATGTTCAAACAGGAATCTGATTCCAGGTGGAAGGGAGGATTCATATCCAAATCTGTACATGTGCCACCTGAAAACCACTTGAAGAAGGGAAGACAGGATATCTGAAAAAAACCCTTGTTGTGCAGTTGCCTGGACAGGCTGTCAAATGACAGGCGCTGATGGATTTCCTGTTAAAACCACTGGGAGACCTGTTGCAGGGGACTGGTTTGGGCTTTGTATGGAAAGGCTGTCTGCCTTCCCTGCAGAGGAGATGCTGCCTCTGTCTCAAAGTCATTAAATGACGGTACTGTTATCTCACCACTCTTAGCAATGATGTCTTAGAAGAGACAACAGCCTGTTTTGGAGTCTTTTTCCTTCCCCTCAACATCATAATGCAAAGTCAGCTGAAAAAGGGATTGTCAGTATTAAATGACAGAAGAACTAGTGAACCACTGTCTAGCAGCACACGCTTTTCCATCACATGATATCGCACTGTGTGCCTGCCTCTTGTTAAGGAAACTTTTTAATGGTAGCTTAGTTATAATGGTAAAACAGCTTGGCACAGCCCTGCCTTGTGAACATGTAGGTATCTTCCCAAGCTCCACGGTTCTTAGTCTGCATTCATTTCTAGAGCTCAATTCACACACAAGAGTTACACTTTTGAGTTGTAGGGGCTGATGCCCCACTAGAAATTCAGTTAAACTGCACCCCCACACACCTACATCTAAAAATTTGCAGGTGTTAAAAGTAAGGTAAGATATTAACCCTCAGACCTCTAGTTATAAGAAGAAACACTATCAGTGGTGAACTGTACACAGGAATCATTCCTAATTTCCTGGCGCTCTGGACGTACCCTTGTTAACTCATCAATTATGTTCTGTTGTTCTATGACCTGAAGCTTTAAGAACTCAGTTTCTTGTTCCTCATTAGCCTGATCCAGGTCATTGAGAGATCTTAATTTCTTTAGAGGAGGATGTGATGTTATTTTTTCTCTCTGTGGCAAGAAGAAGAAACAGATAAAATAAGATCCAGCAATTAAAAGACAAAAAGACCACCTTTCAGTTAAAAATTAGACATTACCTTTCATTTAAGCTGTACAGCCCTTTAAATGTGCTTCAGCTACACCATTTTTATAACTTTATTAATACCCATCAGCACTTCTTAACAATAAAGCAGCACAGCAAGGCCGAGTTCTTCAACCAGAACAACAAAGCTTTATCTATTTACTTATTGTGTGGCAATATAGCCTCTACAGCGGCCCTTAAAGGTCATATACCATAGCTCTTCCTTTGCCATGCATCAAGATGCCCCAACATGTGGCAAATATAGTTGAACCCCCTACCTGTCCAGCGGGTATGCAAATAGTATCTACTCCCATGACCCCATGCCCTTACTAATATCCATCATATGGCCATATACAGTGAGGAAATGGACATTCTTTAGTCATGTGAAAGACATGCATCCAGTCAGAAGAGGAGGAAAGGCAAAAAATGTGATACCAGATCTATTTTAACTAGAAGTCCACGTCCTGCCTGCTCCTGAGCATATGTGGGAGAAGAGATGGCTACAGCCCATGAGAATTATTCTAGCCACCCACAGCTTGCTAACTTCCATAATTTGGGCATCTATACTGTAAAGAGCAGATGTCAGGGAGTTAAGTTAGAACATATGTCCTGTGTGTGCATATATGCACCAGTGGTGCTGCCCACTGACGTCTAATGCGTGCAGATTCCCAAGTCCCTTCTCTTCGCTGTGGGAGAGCCCAAGGGGCTGTGTTCTGTACTACCACAGTTGTGGAGGAAGAATTCTGACCCGTGACACCTGCAATAAGTTTCTGTCTTCTGGGCATGGGTGAATTGCAGAGTCTTAAAGTGGATTAACCTTGTAACACTAAAGGCTTTTTTCTGTAAGACAAGAAAGTGCATCTCATCATCTCATCCTAATTGGCAGGAAAGCTGCATCTATTGCAGAACAGTCAGCCTGCTCAAGATGAGGACAGCGGCTATTGCAAGCCAGAGACAAGACACACAAACACACTTAGCAGGGGAAGTCATCTCGGCCTGCCAGCTTACATCTGGCAACCTAGAACTTCCACCTCCTTTTTTTATTAATGCCAAAGCAACATCAGTATATGTGTAGGGACTGGATTCTGACTGATACTCGGGGCAATTCCATTTGAAGGATCTACAGACATAACTGCTTTGACCCCGCTTCATATAGCCCTGATATGTGAAATTTATAACCCTAACCACCACACCACCATTCTCCATCTCCCTTATCCATCTACCATGCATATGTTTTATGGAAAGATTGTATGTGCTCAGTGGCAGAGTAGAACTTTACTTTGCCATCATCACCTCTAACAAGAACATGTACATTCAAAGATGAACGTCATGCTGGCTGAAAACATCGCTCTTAACAGCTTCCTTTTTGAGTTCCAGATGCAAAATAGCACAGTGGGTTATGACTCAATGACACAACTATTTTTTTTTCTTTTTTTAAAACAATTGAAATTCAAAATTCTAATTTTTGGGATAGTATTAAAGCCTGTGATTATGCATTCACTTAAATATATTGCACATGTATGCATAATACACAATGTTATAGTATGTAAGTCTATTACATACAGACCTAAGCATGGCTATATCTTATCAATAGTATTACACACTATATACAACACATTTTCTCTATGTATATACATGCATACACTATGCAGATGTGGTCACCATAACAGACATAGATCATACAGTAATCCTCATTTTGCTCTTCAGTACCAACCATTTCTATATTTTCCTTAGTGACTGCTTTGAGTTTATCTTCCATGCGCTGCAAAGACTGCATAAGTTCATCATTTCTCTTCGTGAGGCACTTGTTCTTTTCCAGAAGAGGTTTACATTGTTTCTCAGCTTCTCGGACACGCTTCAACTGGATTGATAATAGCAATTAATAATTGTAAATAATCCAAATGAAAGATATTTTTTCTCCCTCCTTTGTTAGAAGTATTTTTGTTACTTCCCTGTTGGACTACTGTCCCAGTAAAATGCCAAAGTGATCTAACGGAATTGATGCTTACAGCTTCCATAACTTACTTTATCTATAAATCTCAAAGCATAATTCTGCGTATCTGTTTCCGAAAGATGGCTTTATCTATGGGAAAACTCAGACATAGAGATGAAGTAACCCAACACACAGTCAGGCAACTGCAAAGCTGCTACAAAAGTCCAAAATGACCTGTGCTTTATCTGCAAGAAACCCACTGATTTTCTCATTGAAAGACAGATTTGCATAGGTACCTACTCAGTCTGGATCACAGCAATAACAACATAGTTGTAAGTCTGTTTTTTAATGCCACACAGTGAAATACTTGTGCACATGCACAATGAACTTTGTTTTAATCAACAAATCACAGAACATTTAAACAACAAATCCCATAAGATAGGAAGGTATCTCAGGGCATGCTTGGAAGTTCCAGTATTGATACAACCAGAGTTTTAACCACGATCTCTTCCTCTGAAAAATTAGTTCCATCCAGTAACACTGAGTGTTTTACAGATATAATTTCTTTTTCTAAGGGAGGACAAGGAAGATAGCGTGTGGCTGTGGAAAGACAGCATCTTTCTGCCCAGATGATCTACCTAACAAAGGCACTGTCCCAGTTCTGTATTACTGTTCGTCACTGGGAGGTTCCTGCCCCTTGCAGTTCTGCTGAGGAAAGGACTGCAAGAGTTTTCTGGAGCTATTAAGGACAGTTAACCACATTTGCTTACATCATCACATCATCTTACCAGGCTATTTAAACTAACCCAGTGATTTCGTCTGAAGCAGGTTAGCAAGTACCTGAAGATCCCTTCTGCTAGCAGGAAAGGGGGGAGCAGCTAGGAAGTGGTTACATCTTTGATCAGCACAGTTGTGGGCAAAACAACCATCCTACCCTAAGAATGAAGTTAGTTGTTGCTGGTCTGAATGTATCTTAAAGCGTATAGTGTTTCCAGCAGTACTCCTGGTCACATTTAACAAAATGCATTCATTGTAGTCACATTGTGCAAGATACAGCTTAGAAGCCTTTTAAAATTATTTTTTTTCCTTGTGAAAAAATAGGCTGAATATTTAATGACATGCAACAGCTAATCAGGCTGACTCATCAGACTCCAAGCTATTCAGTGTCACAGAAATTTGGGGGTTGAGAGCTTTTCATAACTGAAGAGAGACACATGAACATATTTGTAATTTGCCATCTTGATAAGACATAATTTTGCAAATATTACATTAAGAACATTGAGGAGATTCAAGCCAGCTAAACTGATATTAAAGGACTGCATTAGGACTTCTAGCTCAGGAATTAAAAAAAAAAAAAAAAAAAAAAAAAAATATCAAGAGTTGAATTTCACCACCCTCATCCTTAATCACAGAAGTAGAAATATGGAGAGGTTAAAAAGCCAGGGTGCTGACTTCAACACACAGGTATCACCACCTAGGAGTAAATCTGATAAAGGGATCAATTCACTGTTGTCCATTCTCCCTAGATCCGATACTTAACTGTTCTCAATCTGGTCAAATACTGGACTACAGACATTATTTCATTTACAAGGTAAGTCTCCCCATACACTGTTGTATGCTCAAAAAGTCAAGGAGGGAACATAAGCATTCATATAGAAACCTACAAGCCTCTCTGCCTCAACTTTCACTGTGATTTTGTACTCGTATAACGTCAATGAAATKACTGTTTAATTCTAGGATAGAAAATCATCCTCAGCCTCCTGAGTGACTAGCCTGATGGATGGAAAAGGCATATTCATCACTGGCTATCATCCTTGGATCCTCCTCTCTTCGCCCTTCCCTATGGCTCCTGACCTCTTCTGTCTGATAGTACAAAGCTCACACACCAGTTCGTTTCGTTCGTCAACGAGCAATGTGTTCCTGTCTTCCAGCTTCCGGATTGTGGCATTCAGTTCTGCTATCCTCTTCTGGTTTCTGCGCAAGTCCTGTTTGTTGGCAACAACATAATACAGTTACTGATTCTTTTCAAAATACACGCTTGGGAAAAGAATCCTCAAAAACCATACACCAGTCAACTTAAGCTGTCATCATCAACAAATTATATTTATGGATTTTTACAGTATTGAACATGCTGGCAAAAATATATATATTTTTGGAAGAAAGTATCCGGTTTGGGGGATACTTTAAGATTGAAAATTTTCAGTTGTTTAAAAAAATAAAGAGAAAACAACCAAACAGATGTTGGTATTTTTTTATGATGGGGAAAAAAAAAGCAAAAAGCTAAAAGATTCCAATTTTTAATGCCTTCTCCTATACATTGCTTCTATTTGCTGAGCCACTATGTCATGTGAAAAAGGATATTCCTTTCAGTATCAATTGCATTTACTTTCTTATTCCTCATTTGCATATGTGTAAATATGTGTATATACACACATTTTTTGTGTAAACATCATATACTTAGTCACACAACCAGTGAGTTGCATGCTTTGTGAATGACAGCAAGGGCTGTATATGTGGAGAATAAGACAGAGAAAGAGGAGGATCTCCTAAGAGTCTCCCAGATTCCCCCCCAGCATTCTCCCTGCCCCTCCCTGCCCATCTTCCCAATTCTATCTGTTTTTGAGGATGCAGGCTATCCAAGTAGTTAGGTTCATGGAGATGTTTTATATTTGTAAATAGAGTAACTGAGGAAACAGCCTTACAAAGCTTTGTCCCACTAGCATTCTCTCTGAAGAATCTATGCTCATAACTTCTCTGTAGTGAGTAAGAGTGGGAATGTTTTCCCAGGGCCTGAGAAAATATTTAAGCAAGAGAAACACAGCCATGTTTCTGTTTTGCAGGGGCCAGTAAAACCTGCGTACAGGGCTGCTGCAGTGCTCCGAACCATCTCCGGCCCTTCCTGGGATCTCTCTCTTGGGACTGCTCATGTTACACTCTGCCTCCTTCACCAAGAAGAGCTGTTCATCCAGAGCTTCCTTCTGCAGCTGCAGCTTCTGCACATAGCCTGTCTGTGTCTCCAGTTCTTTCTCCAAGGAAAATATGATCCTGTCTTTAGCCTTGATCTCGTCCATCTGAATGAGAGAAACACCAGAACAGCAATATTACTGTGTAAAGGCAACAGCATTTCAACCTTCTCCAATCTAGTAGTATATGATTTACTTAACAGCACTGTTCACCACTTAAATCTGCTATATCGTACTGCACCAGACTTGTAAAACAATACACTTTGAGGTTTCAGCCATAACCGTACATTGGCACAGTAGCAGATTCACCAGCCTTATACAGAGTGAAGCCCAGGAACTGAGCATGGTGTGACGTGCTATACGGATAATTGGATGAAGAGTTCAGGCTTTCACATTGCATCTTGGTCAATTATTTATACTAGTGAAAAATAAGTATAAACTCTGACAAAACCAAAAAAGTTTAGACTTGCTCCTGCTGTGTAAATGGAGCTACATTAGCTGAGACAGTAGAGGTTACGGTCCAATTCTCACAAACAGAAGACCTGCGCAGACCCAGTATTTCTTAAAGCTGATCGCCATATTATTAAACTTCTGCTGAGTGCAAACTCAAGGCTATTCATTTTATTGTTAACTTCATTTCTGCCTAATATCCCAGGACTACGCAAGACAAAAAGAAGTGCCTCTTATTTCACCTCACAGCAACTTTAAGAATGATGGCTGAGAGGAAAATTTTAGATTAAAACTTAGAATAAGATCAGCCCATACAAGCCTTGCAACCATGAGAATTGGTACAGAGCTGCTAACGTCACTGAGCTCAAGAAAATTTGGTAAACGAGAATTTGCAAATTACTCTGGCAGAATAAAAGTACTACTAACTGGGAATGATATAAATCGTTCCCTGAAAACAAAAATTATATCTATGCTATATTTTGCCTGAAGCTGCCAAAGATACTTTCTGGTCTTGCAGCTTTCTAGGCTTGCTGAAATCCTCCCCAAAGTATTTTTCAAATTAATAAGGCTAGATTCTGATCTCCATTAACTAGATGTCACTCTGAAGTAACTTCCTCCACTCTGATAGCAATACCACTATTGACTATTTGGAAACCACTTGTGTAAGTCAGATAAAAATAATTCTGGACTTGTTCAGGGTTMTCCTGCGAGTAAACAGCCTTCAAAAAAAGCCTTTCATCAGTTGCTAAGTATAAAATCATATGTGGAACCTGAGTTGATCTTAATGTTACTAAATGTCTCAGTTTTATCCTGAATTTCACTATAGTTCCTTTTTATATTAAAACCCTGAAAATAGATCCTCAATTTCAGATGAGAAAAAAAGTAGTTTGTCCTCATGGCTACACAGAACTGCAAATGGGGATCAAAGTAACAAGAAGGGTCAAAATTCAGAAGGCAGATATGAAGAATCCACTACTACTAGTCTGTACTACATTATTGAGCATTTTGGCAACACAAGAATATACCTCCAGTACACAGACTTCGAATTGCGGGGTGGAGGGGGGCAGAAATCACCCTTGACAGTTTAAATTACCATTTCTTTTACTTAACTGTCAAATCTTGAATTCCAGTTTTCAGCCAAACCTTCCACCGTTGCAAGCAGGCCCAGCTCCCCGGATGACAGGGAAACATGGCAACTTGCACCATTGCTGATGTGGGCCTCATTTTGTTCATTTTCCACAGCAATTACCTTTTGGTTTGCTCTTGGCATAGCCTTCAGTATCTCCCCTCCTGCCATGGTTTAATCTGTTCAGGATACCATCACAAGGGCTAGAGAAACTAACAAACTGCAAGTGCAGATGCAAACACTCTTTTTCTAACACTTTGCATTGCACAGGTATTAGCATCTCAGCAAGCCAAATCCTTACGGACTAGGCCAATCACTCTCTTACTTTAAGGTGTTAGCTGCCATCACAGTGGTTGCTCTAGCTGACTCACCATAATCTATTTACTGCTGAGAAATGACAATGAGAAGTTCTTAATACTTTTGCAAGCTGAGGCGCATTGCAGAGTTCCGTTATTCACAAAAAGCTAAGAGGCACAAGAGGCAAACTCACTACAGCGTAAGAGAACACATGAACTGTTTTGGTTACTGACCAGGCGGCGAATATCCCTTTCACTCTCCCATTTGATCTTGGAAATGGCTTCCTGGTGGGACTGATGCTCACTCCGAAGATCCCCCGCCTTGATCTTATCAGCTTGGATCATATTGTTAAGGGCCTCATCTACCTGCTTTTTGGCAGACTTCAGTTCAGTAATTTCCTGCAGGAGCTTAAGGCGCTCAGAGTCAAACTGTTTTCTGGCCTCTTCACGAGCCTCAATAGTCAGCGCTGTCCTTACTTTATCACTGCTCCCATCCCGCAGCGCACACAGCGCTGACTTGAGGCGCTGGATTTCGCTGTCTCGGACTTTCACCATCCTCGTCATCTCCTGCTCATGCTGTTTGATGAGGTTCTCCCTCACGGCCTGCAGCTCCTTCATTTTCTCCTCATGGAGTTTGGCTTTTAGCTCCGTGATCTGCACGGTCTGCTTGCGCTGCTCCACCTCACGGATACGCTTAGTTTCTTGAGTCTTCTCTCTTTCAAGTTTAGCAACCTACATTGAGATAAAATGAAAGTCACCTGCTACCAACATAATGTTATCAAAACAAGCCCACCCAGACACACAGCCATGTCAAATTGAGGAAGACTCTGCTGCAGACCCTAGATGATCCTCCACCCTCCTACAACAAAATATGGGCCAAGTCCTGGAGCATTCACACAGATTTTACACTGTCTTTATTCAAGCCAAAACAACCCTGTCTTTTCTCCAGGTGTCTTGCCTCATGCAGTGACACTACATGTACTTTCAATATTTCCTTAGGAAATAAGACTCCGCGTATATGTGTGCATTTCTCTAATAACTTTTTAACCCATCAGTCAAGGTAGGTCAAATTCACCAGAAAATTAGAGGGCTCAGAAATAGCAAGGTTCCTACAACTTTCATGACCATGGGCAGTCAATCAGACGAGAGAGAAGTGCTTGCCTCTATATGATCCCAACTGAGGTAATGTGCAAGTCTGAAAGTCCAGGAAACATTTCGTCTTTTACAGATGTTCTTACCCATACACAGAGCTTTCTTTAACAGGCATTTGTAGTCACTTCTTAGACACGTATCTACAGAAAAGCATGCTTCACTGGTTATTATGCTTATGGAACAGCTAGCTTTACTTAAAACATGTCCTTTGCTACTCTTCATTAACAACAGTTTTTAAAGTTCTTTGTCCATAGCTTTGGAATCGAAGTTACAGAGCAACCCACCAGTCCTCAGTACATTTACACTAATGTATCTCTAGGTGCAACTTCATACCCCTGAGCAATTCCACAATAGAAACCTGTGTGAACCTACACCAAAGGAAAGCAATGGATAAGGAATGGTTTCAGTTCAAAGCAAACTCGGTAGGTTTGTTATTTACAGTGAAAAAGAATGGGGTTTCAAAGATTGTAAGAACTTCTTTGTCAATTCCTTTTTAAATAAAGAGCACAAAGAATGAGGAAAAGTGAGCAAACCTTTCAGAAAGCAAAAACAGGGGAAAAAACAGTCAATCTGAATAAATATAGTAGTAGGTCATCTGAAAACCCTCCAAGAGACACTGGTGGTCTAGCCTGAAGGCCTAACTGATTACTTGGAGAGGATTTAGTGAAGGTGGGAAGTGCTATCGGCTATATGCAGAGTTGATTGACATTTTTTTTTCTCCCATGTTATCCCCATCTTATTTCAGATATACCTTTCCCAAAATAAGCCATTAGAAGAGTTTGAAAGTGTACTTTTACTTTGGTTTCAATCACCAAAGCCATTCTGACAAGTAACAGACTCTAAAAATGAGAGGCATCTTCCTCAGAAGGCTCCATGGAAAACAAATCTGAAAGATTCTCCTAGAACTCCCTCCACAGGGCTCTAGGATACCCAAAAACTTTTCAAAGCAAAGTATTCAATACACATGTTTTTTAAAGGTGGTCTGCGCTTGCAACTGCCACTGACTTCTCTGGAGGACTTCAGAGGCTATTGATGGAGTAACTATGTGTAATAATACGTCATATGCAACAAGAAGATTTTGCAGCCAGGGACTAAAAAGCAGTCTCTTTTAATCACATCTGTACAATTCATGTGAGATGTTAAAATGCCTTTACTACATAGATCACTTCTGAAAAGAAAGCCACACACAACCTTAGCCCCCCAACCCCCAAGTCCTTAGGACAGGTTTTTGGTTTGCCTTCACTCCTTTTTCATTCTAGGTCCATCCTTGATTTTGAATACTCGTGACTAAAAATGAGCCTAATGCCCTCTTTCTTTCTTGTAACACATCTCTTCCTGTTTATTAAAAAGGGAGTTGAATGCACTGCAAAACAAGGTGCAATTATTGTAAGTGATCCATTCTGGCATGACATAGAAAGATACACCTAAACTTTCAACAAAGTAGTTTGGGCATCCACAATGGCGCAATGCAGACCCAGCCACAGCCTGAGTACAACCCCAGCTAAGCTCTGGGATGCCTGCTTTTATGGCTATTAGCTTCCAGGCTGCCTAGTTTATTAAACTGAAACACCATCAGATGTTAGGCTGACTTGTAGATGTACCATTCTGATGGGAAGAAAGGGAAAGTGAATGAGGGCCTTGTGGGAAAAAGATTATTACATCTGAAGTAATGGAAAAAAGACCTGTTCAATGAAAGACCACAATGGCCTAGAGGCTCCTACCCTCTTTGGATTCATTGGTAGGGTGGATTTATTGCTAGCAGAGACAGGAAAAGTCCAAAGATCCTATTTGTTTGACCCTTTGTGGGATGAACACTTTCTTAAAGCTCCTTCTGATGCTGTGGGTGACTGCACAGTTTGGCATCCTATTGCTAACCTGATTTTACAGATGAGGTTGTACCAAGATGTCCAATCTGAACCTGGAGAAGGAAAGAGCTAAAATCTGAATTCCAGATTAAAATAAAATTTGCAATGATGTCTGCTCCTCTCAATCCAAACTGCAGAACAATTCATAAGTGTGATCTACTTCCTGAGACTGTAGTTTTTGGCCCCCCACTACTCCATGATGACAATTCCTTTAATACCCTGAGCACTCAGTCCAATTTAGTCACAGGAATGGACGAGAGCACCGATGGATGGGCATCCTGAGAGGTACTGAAGCGTGCAAGCAATTTCATTATTTTGTTCATGTTCTGCTCACCTCCTTTCCAGTGTTACTCAAGCACATTTAAATATATTTCAGATAAGCTTTTTTGGTTTTGTTTTCAAGACTTTCCTACTCTTGTAACTCTCATTATTTTGGGCCATCCTTGAAGTGATGTCTAGTAGCAAAAATCTGCACTGGCAACTTCCATATTGGAATTCCATAGCTGCAGTGATAACAAAAGCAGCAAGACTCAGAATATAGTTGAAAGCATTACAGAAGCTCCCTGGGCCATCAGTTTTCTGGCAGCCAGCCTGTGGCTCCTTAAGAGAATAACTAAGCCTTGCCTGTGTGCAACACATCAATGCCAAAGCTTGCAAGGAAAACAAAAGAATCAAAAAACATTTTTGCTTTCCAAGACTGTCATTGACCATCTATGAAAGAAAAGGATGCAGAATGAGTTTGAAAGAGCGATGTCTGCTTTGTTGCAGCTTGCAAATCTTGTCTATTTTAAAAGGTTGCAAATTAATGGCTATAAATCTCACTGGTAGGTGAAGGGAGAATGCCCCCAGAGATTCTCAGAACATCAGATAACACAGAACTGGCTATTCTTGCTTTCATCCAGCTTCTCCTAAATTATACAAACCCACTTCCACTATACTGGCTAATAGTATTACCAGTATGATTAACCTTGATATATTGGCATGAACATCTGTCCCTAAAAGAAAGAAATTATGAAAAAGACCTTAGAGGCTGAAGGATTTGTGGTTATTCAGGTTTGGAAGCTAGAGGCAAGTCATTCTGGGTTTTTTTGCCCAGGACATATGCTTATCTGAGAAGGAATCAAAGACCCATGTTGATGGACTTCAATTATATTCCATTTGGAAAAACAATATATCACTAAGCATCATCCTTTGAAAATGTGGCTGCCGCCAGACTGCAGGTGAGGGATGCCTGGCTGCAGTTAGCACTGCCTCCAGTCCACTTCATAAGAATTCACCAGGAGCTATTAAACAGACATTTGTTACCTTCGCTGCTTATAAAGAACACACTGCTAAACCTGAAGACTGCCTTAATCTCAGTCATGTTCAGGGAACTTTAGCACTTACCATGTAAGGGTTTATTGCACAAAAGCTGTACTCTGACTATAAAACACAGACATATTGTGCTTGCCACTAGAAGCATCTCTAAATGAAGAGGGAGCAACGCTGTGGAGAGCAAAAAGTACACTTCTTTGCAAAGCCACTTCAGCATCACCTGTGGGAAAATTGATGCTGCTTGCAAGGATTTTAATAGAATGCGGGCAGGGTATGTGCAGAGTAGGTGTAAAACAACAGCCAGTATTTTATACTTGGATAACACCCAGCCCATTACCTTTTTACAGGTTACAAAAGCTGTAGTAGTGTAAAGAGATATTACGTGTTTTGCAAGGGCTGCCCTAGCGTAGACAATGCAGGAAAAGAGTGCGAAAAATTCAGCAGCAGATGTAGGCAAGAGCTGAAGCTGCAGCGCACAGCCCTGAGGTTGTACCAAAGGCTTCTAAAGTGTATGGGAGGCACCTCAAACCTTCACAGGTATGTCTATACTATAGGGCCATAGCTATACCCTGCGTGCATGATACTCAGCTGGCTTTAGACTAACTTTACATATCTGAGACTGTAACTCTGGCAGACCATTGGTACCTGAACAAGCTTTAAACAATGCACACATACCCTAGTGTACACAGTACAGTTTGGCTGCACTGCAGATGGATTACAAGGGTTCACATGGACTGTCATGCTATACATTTAAGGAACACTTCACTCAACTTTGAAATGAGGGCATGTCTTGCTGAAATATCAGCCATTCAAAAAACAGCAACACTACACAATTTCTAAACACTGAGTGGATAGGATGAAACCCACTAACTGGAATATGGCCAAAGATGTTACAAAAGACACATTGCTCCATTTAAGGGCCAGAGGCTTCTTAAACTTGTACCTCAGTAAAAAGGAGTCTTCTCCACAGAAGCAACAGGACATCCACAGTAAGAAAACGTTGTATGTGGGGAAAGAATCAGACCACTGTTCTAGGAAAGAGTTGCATTGCATCTGTTCATTTCTGTGATACTATTTTTTCCATGTGTTTCTCTCCTTCAGCACAGAGACTGTTATTTAAAACCAAACCCTCACTCACCTTAGATTTCTCCTGATGCAGCTCGATTTGAATGTCTGTTAGCTTGGTCCTGAGTTCCTCATTGGCAGCCTGTAGGGCAACAATCAGTGCCTCAGGCTTTTCGCCCTTGCTACGTCCTTTTTTTGACATGGTTTCTTATCAGCGAGAGTCCACGTGTTTAATTATTTCAGATACAGACTGCCATCTTTTTCTGTTCCTTTCAGTGCCAGTTAGTTCAGCACCTACTGCATGACGTTCCTTAAGGTCCTGGACTCAGCTGCTTTGGAAGGCCTGTGAGAAATAAGACATACTATTATTTGTCAGTGGACACCGCAGCATGACAGCTCACATGTTTACAGAACACAAGAGACAGCTCACTTCTCCAAACACTGCAATCTTTGTCTGAAAACCTGCAAGGGGGATCCCAGCACAAACAGGCTTCTGTATGCAAGTCTGGCATACTAGTGGAGATTCCATATATACCCTTTTCCTGTTCTGAGAAAGGGGCACCATGCAATGAAGATAGGAGTCTGTTTACCATAAGGATTAGTGCTGTTAAGAGTACAGGACTAGAAAGGACAGGTCATTTAATCCAAGTCTTGCAGCCTGAGGTAACCACAAAGCAGGCACTTTAGTCTCAAGGATCTACCAACAATATCTTCCTTCTACCCTTCCCAACCCTTGATCCCCCCAAGATCCTGTGCCATACTCAAAGTCTTTCTACAACACACCTACAATCCACCACAGGAAAAGAGGGGAAGTGCTGAAGTCCTTACCAGCATTCTGGGTCTCTGTAGAAGCAGAGAACTAATGACATGCAAAACCCTGTATCAGACTAGAAGTTGTCCCCTTTGCAAAAAAATTCCACCAATGGTTTCCATCAACTGAATATTTTGGGGAAAATTCTGTCCTAAGCCAAAGTCATGTGGTAAGCTTAAACCCAAGCACATCAGCAAGATATGCAGATCAGGAAGCCAAGGGGTTTTTCCTGTACTATTAAGAACACGAGTGTCCCTCTGACCCATAAACTTAATTTTTATTTTTTATTTTTTTAGCATTTGTCTTTGTTATTGGCACTGACTGACAGCCTCGGATAAAGAGGTCTACCCACAAAATAAACATGGATTTGATAAGCTTCCTAGAAATTTCTGTGTCCATGTGTCTCAGCACTGAACAGGGATTGAGATGGTGCCATGTTCATGTTCACACAGTCACTCTCACATTCCTACCACATCCATGAAACCTGCAGAAATAACACACGTCCTTTGAGACAATACCAGAATCCTCAGAAAAAAATATCATTGTAAACTGAAAAAAGCAGATTCACTTCTTGCCATACTGATCCTGCTATTCTGAAAACACTGTCCTATATCACCCAGGGCTTCCTATGCTGCTCCCAGTTACAATACCTCTGAAATCTTGGCATTGCATTGTATGGTTAGTGGCAGTTCATGAAAGATTAATGTTTTCATTCAGGAATGAGATGCCTCGGATGTTTAGGCTTGAAAGAATAAAGACAGATAATTACAGACATCATCACCCTGCAGATGGAACGCTGCGGTGCTACCCAAACAGCCACTGCATACGGACAGCGCAGACTAGAACAGCAGCAAAAAAGCTCAAGTCAAATGGCAACAGAGCATGCACACTTGAGTTAGGAAAAGAACACAGTAAAGAGAAAATCCAGAATGAGGTGCAAAAACCACATTCTCAGTCTTCTACAAAAGGGTAATTTACTCCGTAACAGCTAATCAAACAGGCATTTATATTTTTTTCTCTGCAAATGTAAAACAGAGGTTTAACATTTGTATACAAAGCCATTCTAAGAGGCAGCGGTGATATGCTGTAGTGCTGACATAATAGAAACTTCTACTAAGGCACCAGGGCCACATAGCCCAAATGTGACTTGGATGCTATATACTGGGGAGTTCTTGTGATTACTTCTGCTGCCTCTTTCCAGACATGGAGTCAGCAGTCAGCCACAGCTCTAGCGTTGCCAGGTTTTTCCAGTTTTCCCTGAGAGAAATTTAGAAAGGTAATCAAGTAGGGATAGATTAGGGGAAAAATATCCATCGGGGGGGGAAAAAAAAAAAAAAAGGAACTGAGGCAAAATTTGTGTTACCTCCAAGATGGGCTCCAGAAAACATTCCTGACAGTGGAAAATGCTTTAACAGAAACAGAAGTGTTTCCAAGCCTAGGAAAGGCACAGTACCACAGAGGAAAAAGAAGTGAGAGGGGCCTAATTGGTCACTTCCATCTTTTAGTGCTATTCTTCTTTGATTATTGAAATAAAGTAACTACCTCCCAGGATGCCAGGGGGATGATACTAGGCCTAGAATACATTAATAGAGCTGATGTTACAGCAGATACAACATGTACATGAAGCCACACGCACACATGCGTATACTCCATTCAGCAGAAAGAGCAGGCTGCTTCATTTTTATCTCCTCTTCCAGAATAACCCCCAGAAGATGTTACCCTGCAGTTAACTGGAAAAAAACACCATTTGCAGAGCTTTACTCTGTCAGCAATGAATGCGGGAGCTGTAGCCTCCAACATTGACCAAAACATATCTATAAAACTCAGAATGCTGTCAGTCACCACTTCTTTTTTGCTTCCTTATCTATATTTCCTTTCTAAAAAGCACTTTGCACTTCTCTGTTAAATTCCCTCACTTCTCCAGCTTTCACCTCTCCCAAGACCTTTTTGAAGATCAGTGTCCCACAGGGCTCCTCTCAGCACGGGGCTGAGGTGCCCTCACAGCAAAGGTGTAGCCCTGCTCTCATTTGAGCCCTTGGATGTTGTCACTTACAAAGTCTGCACATCAATATTGTGTGCATTGTGGGCAAACAGAGGACCACACGGTACCTCTAGGATTGCCTTACTGTCACCGGAGTCTCCTGGCTTATCTAACAGCCACTCCTGCCTTTCTCTGTGCACACACTGAAGGGGACCAGTTGATAAAGCCCCACACGCAGCTGGAAGCCTCAAGGATAGAGAATGAAGATTCATTACAGGAAGTATGGGTCGCATCCAGAAAAGGTAAAGGAAAGAAAGTGGGTATATTTACTGTGTTAAAAATGTAGGGACAGTTGAACAACAACAAAATGCCCTGTGACTTCTCCCCACTGGAAGAATATCCTGAAGTTGTGAATGTTGGTCAAGTTTTTAAAATCAGAAGCTGGGGGATAAACTCACAAGCATGAAGCTGAGAGCATTCCATAAACCTGCCTTTACAGTGCACCACGTTCTGAATTAAACATAGACTTAGTGCTGCATAAACCGTAACAAGTATCCTTATTTGTAATTCAAGCACCTTATGGCCAAATATGAGGGTTTAGATAGCCTTTGCCTTTGTTCTCATTGCTCTCTGCTCTCCCCCTCCTCAGCTCTCTCTGGATCCCAGTGCCCATCCCATTCCCATCTTCTTCTCCAAACCTTTTGGAGTCTTCCAGGCAATTCCTGAGACCACTGAGCGTGGGACCGCAGGATTGACAACCATCAGAGCACTGCTGAGCTGCTGATCGTGAGCTGAGCAGACAAGGCTTCACAGAAAGTAGGAAAGGGCAAACAGACAAAGCAGAACATTTTCTACTCCTGTGAAAGGAAAAGTGGGGTATAAAGCGTGAAATTATTCTCACTCTCCTGTGACAAAACACCAGCAACTCAATGGTTTAGAAACTGAAGGTGGTTTTTTTGCTTATGAGTCCCCTTCCTTCCTTACTGCAAGCCTACATGGTTCATTGCTTCCACTAGCATTGTCAGGTTTAGTATTATCTTGCAAGCTCTTCCAGAGAAGTCCAGCTCTCATAGACATGCTGCTAACAGTAAACAAATAACAACTTCAGGAGTTTTGTTATTTTGCATGCAGTTTGCCCTTTGATACAACTGATGTTTGGTCAAAACATGAAGATTTGCTCTGGAAAGCAAAAGGCATCATTTAATAACTAAAGCCTGCATGATAATCTTTTGACATGCAAAATACTGAGAACCAGGAAGCACCAGAACCATATAAAAGCGAATGACAAGCGTAGGTATGCACTCTGTCTACCTGGCTTGTAAAGAATGAATGTGATAGAGCTGGGAATAATGTCACCAGGAGTTCAGTGTTGTGTGCAACTTTCCTGGTCAATGAAAAGAAAATCTGTACAGCATAAGGATGAGGCAGATGTCAAAGATGGCAGAACGATTGACGAATGTACCACTGCTCTTCAGCAGTCAGTGTAAACAGTGCATCCTAAAGGGCCACAATCTTATTCCTGCTGAAATCACTGCAGACTGCCATCTGCCTTTTCTGAACTGTCTCTGAGAAACAGACAAAGAAAATCTTTCAATTTGCCCAAATTAAATGGAGCTTGGAAACAGGAATAAACCCAGGTGCAGTACTGTCCTCCTCAATCTTCCGATAGCTTCTTAAATTGAAACTAGATGCAGATAACTCCCTGAGTCTTGATGCAACAGCAGGGAGGCCCTAAACACCTCCGAAGCTCCTGCACACCTTGGAAGATACCAAATGGCAAGTCCTTCAGTTACCACACATCCACCACCCCATATCAGTTTACCTAACGGAGGAGAATTTGAGCTGGGTTACCAGAGCTGAACGAAGCACTTCAGGTATTAATGGCAATTAATTTCAAGAAGTCCCAGATCATGGGACTGGCTGCAGTTCTGTTCAGGAATTCTCTAGTAACAGGAATGACTGCACAGGAAGTATAACAGCCACAGGTCACATTATTACTTCCCCACCTTAGCTTCCATTGAAAGGAAACTTGCACAGTTTGGAAGAGAACCACAGCATATTCCTACTGTGTCTCTTGATGTGGACATCAGGCTGCAGAACCAGACTTCATAGCAAGCAATGGGGCACATTTGCTCTGCAGTCTGAACATGCTTTTCAGTGCCCAATAGCAGAGCTTTAAGCTTTTTTCCAATTTTTGCTTTAATAAAAGCATTTGGCAGCTGTCTCAAAATGCCTCTGATAATGCCAAGATGATTTGCACTGGTGTAGCTACCGAATAATCGCCCTGAAGTCATGGGAGAAATGCCAGTTATACCATTGAAATTAGAGAAAAAAAATTACCTCCTGCATGGGARTTTTACCCTTAGATCCAACAAGAGATTTACTCAGTTATTTAGGGTACTGGTTCACAACTAAACCAAAAAGTACAATGGTGATTTTCAGCCATTTTCTTACACTACCCAGTATAAGTGATATGTGGAATAAGTTCTACTGATGCAAAATCTTGGTACGGGTGCACAGTACACAAAAACAATTCTTACATTGCTAAGTTTTCCTGTCTGTCCGGTAGACAGATAAACCTTCTCTTTCCCAACTCACGGCAAAATAGGGTTTGATTAGACCAGTTATAATTAAACCAAGGATTGACACAGGTTTTAATGCAAAAAGGAAAAGAGATGAGTCACAGGGGCATAAGCTCTTCCTCCCTCTCTTGAAAACTGGTGAAATACTGCTCCCAGGAATTCACCTGTCTTCCATCAACACAATGGTACCCATATCCACAGCAAGAGAACAAACAAAGCTGCGTCAGGGGAAGTTTAGACTTGACATTAGGAAGCATTTCTTTACCAAGAGGGTGGTCAAACACTGGAACGGGCTTCCTAGAGAGGTGGTCAATGCCCCATGCCTGTCAGTGTTTAAGAGGCATTTGGACAATGCCCTTAATAACAAGCTTTAACTTTTGGTCAGCCCTGAAGTGGTCAGGCAGTTGGACTAGGTGATYGTTGTAGGTCCCTTCCAACTTAAATATTCTATTCTATTCTAACACAAAGGGTAACAGACCAGATCAACCTTGCAAATTTAGTCTATTGATTTGAATGAGTATCCCATTGAGACATGGGGAGATATGTAATTGTAAAGATATGTTATTACTGTATTTTATGTAGAGCAGCTCTAAATAGGTAGAGTGAGGTTGGTCAAAAAACATACCCCTGAAACTGCTTTTTCACTGGAACTTCCATTTAATTTAAGTAAATTAATATTTTAGGCAAGAATTATCTTCTTTGTGTGGAACTCTTTTTCACTGAAAGAGCATTGCAATATTCAGATGCCCAAAGTTGTATCTTTTCACCTGTCAAGGTGGCCTACTGTTCTTTCAGACGGAAGGGCCCAGTGAGTTTGTCAGCTCTCCATCATACTGCGTTTAATGCATAAAGCTTGAATTTTATGCCAAACTATTTCTAAATATCTGCTTTACCAAGACTTGCTTGCAGACTGCAGTGAGGGAATAACCTTTCATAAAAATTCCTATTATCTTGCAATACCACATACTCCCCACAGGGCGCTAATTATATTACTGAAGAGCACTGTCCCTGCAGTCTGCTGTGGAAATCTAGGCGAGTTAGGAGGCTAGTTGTACCAGCTGCCATGTCCTTACTACACTGAGCACTCTCAATTCCAAAGGAGAGAAGGGAGCCAACGAGATATACTGCTTCTCAGCAGTACACATGATCAAATCCTAGATTTTAAGTCTGAGAAGAAACAGTTTAGTTACCTAGATAAATAAATTCCCTTGATTTCAGTGGGACACAGCCTTCAGTATATAGACCGCTCTATGAAGTACATAGGGCACAGTGCTGATGCCATTAGACATATCAACTCAAGGAAATTAAAAACACCATAGCATTCCCAGATTGTGGGAATAATATGACCCTAATAACTGTTTCAAAACCTGGTAGTCTATTTGGCAATGCAACTATTTAGAGATTGCATTTAGAGATTGCAAGAAGCATCTGTCAGATGTCTGTAAGCAAAAAGACTGGCAGAATTATTTACGATGAATGACTGCCAAGTACAATAGCAGCTGGAGTGTCTCCTATCAGCTTTGCCCTCTACCAGCACGTGTCAATATAATCTGTAGGAATTATTGTTGGAGCCATGAAAACCTCTGGTTAAGCAAAACAGGGCTTCAAAAAAAAAATTTTAAAAAATCCTATGTGCAGATTTCCATCCAAGATGGCAGGATTAAACCCATTCCTAAAGCATAATAAATTCAGTCTGGAGCTCACAAAGAAAGACTCTATTTTGCCCCTCTCCCCAGAAAATCCGTCCAGTAAATTCTGAAGTAATAGCTGCACACATTTCTTTTGAGATGCATCTTGAATGAAAATCTAAATGAATTCACTGAAGAATTTGCCACGCTTCTTATGAGAAGTAGTAACACATTGCAATAGGCTGTGGAGTATTTATCAGCAAGAGATCATGGCTTGTTTAAGATCAAATCAAGCTTAGCTGCATGACATAAGCAGGTAGAAGAAGTTTATTTATATTCACACTCCCAGAGGTTTGAAGCAAATATTAGTCTCATAGTATGACAAGCATTGAGTGTGCGGATAACGGCGTGCTGCTTCCCGTGGCAGAACAAGCCATAAAAAACATAAATGCCTCGAGGAAAGCACTCCATAATCTTTAAGACTGAATGTAAAAAGACAAGTACAACTGGATGAGCAATCCCACTAGAAGCTTCTTCCTACCTAGTCTCTTTAATCTTCTGACTTACTTCCTTCCTACAAATTTCACCCATTGCTATTACTTTTCTTTTGGCTTCCATGCTTTCCTTTTTAAWTTTTTTTTTCCTTTATTTGCTTTTTGCTCTAGTTTTTTCTTTTCCATGGCATTCTAGGTTACCTTCCTGTTAATACTTGCGTTTGGTAATATGCTAGCAAAAGTACAGAGGAAAACTACACCTACACATCTCCYAGGTAACACCATTATCCTTTATCTGAAGTGGCAAAGGAATCTGCTCTGAACATTGTTCCCAATGATAATCTATGGCTAGTCCATTTTCCTCCCTTTCTCCTCTGGTCATYGGTTGCTTTGTTTTCTCCAAGTCAATTAAGAGTTTATTTACAAAAACAGGCTTTGCACATTATAGAAGTGGAGAAATACCTTTCTCTGTCTTTACAAGAGACACCTAGGGATAGAAACACCTCAGAAAGAAGTAGTGAGCACTTCACCACCACAGCCTCTACCCTGTTAAATCAGAGCGTTCTGGGCCCTCAGGTAGGTGGAGATATCAAAGTATTATAAAGCCCTGTGCCTCTGCTTCAGTGATGTTCGGGATCAGTTAATCATTTTTATSAGTAGCTTTCATGTTTTTATTCTCTGCTAAATTGCCCCTGCACAATTTTGTCCAGAGCAGGAAAACAGTTAAGGATGTCTAGCACCTTGACTATGAAGTATATGGGTCTCCATATGGAGACACAAAGCCTCCACAGGTTAYACCTAGATCTCAGAACCAAAGAAAACAAAGGACAGTCCAATACCTCTCCTATCACTCATTTCCCTATTGATTACACCCTAAAACCTAGTTTCAGGCTGAAGGTGAAAAAAGCAGGGGACTGCAGCTGGCTTTGAACACTCTTTTTTCTCCCTCTTGCAGCATGTATCCTGCCGCTGAGGCCTTGGGAATGATTGCTCCATTTCAAATTTCTTTTTAAGCCAGGCATCCCTTTCCCAGGAAAGCCCAGTTAACCGCCCTCTGGGCGAGCAATTCCTTAACACAAGAAACAGACGTGCCCTGTCAGCACATGGGTAGTCAATCAGAATTCTTGGCAGATGAAGAGGTGGCTCTGAGATGGCTGCTGAGAGCTGAACCCTGCCGGGTTCGGCCAAGAAAACCCAAATCCACCTCAGTCGGGCAGCCATGCTCACAGCCACAGTCAGATCCCAGACTTGCCTCTGCTACTGCAAGTCTGAGCAGGACCTGAATACACTGCAGGCTGCTTCTCCCAAGCTCACACTGAAAGGCTAGCATGATCTTAGGCTAAATGGTCTTCAGCCTCTGAGGTGGTGAGGCCAACCAGGACAGATCAGTAGGGGCAGGATTCACCTAGTAACATAGGTTTCCCACCTGGGCTTGTCCCCTGAAGCTGCCTTTGCAGTCAGTTCAGAGACGTGCTTGCTTGTTCACATCAGGATAAGGTAAGTCATACGCCTCATCTAAAAGGATCCAGGACAAAACAATCCCACTAAAGATACCTGAAAGTTTGGGGCAGGGTGGAGTCTAGCAGCCTGTATGAAAGCCTTCCCACTGTATTTTTCAAGGCTAGAAGCTCATGCAGACTGCACTCAGACCCGTTTCACTGGATACCCTTATTAGCGTAACCACCAGGCAGGCTCAGCCCCAAACAGGGGCACTGAACAAGAGTTTTATATCCAAGGCAGTCCAGAGGTGAATCTGGGGGAAATGCTCCCTGTTTGTACTGTGGTTTCTATAGTTAGGTGGAAGATGCTTTCTAAAAAAGTATCAGCAGAAAGCCCTCTTGCTGCCTTCCTCTGTAAATATGTAAAAATCACTATTATCATACTGAATGTTAATTTGACAAGTTGAGGTCAGGCTGTTTCAAAACAATCTGTCTTTAGGGAAGGCCTTTGTCATGAGAGTTGAAGACTCAAAATGGCTCCTTTCTCTGTTTTGGTTTGCAATGAATGAGACAAGTTGCAGAAAATGCCTTCCCAGTCTCACTGGAATAACAGCACAAGCACAAGAGAAACAACACACTCTTTGCAGGGGAAGTTCAGCCGAGTATGAAGAGGCACGAGCACGTGCCAGTCAAACAGCCATAGGCATATATGCTCCAGTTTGCACATGTGACAGGCGAGCCCATATTTACTGGGGGCTTGTCAGGAAAATAGTTGAGGCCATCGTTCTCTTACAGCGTTGAAACAGTTCCCTGCTTGACTCTCCCTATTTGTCGTAAGAAACTCAGGCATTTTATCTTGTTTTACTGTAATAAAGTGCATTAGAGGAATGTAGCCAGAACATTTTTGTCTTCTGAACCGTGGGTTTGCTTTTTCCATGAATTACGTACAAGATCCACTTGAAATGGGATGCCCAAATTGCACGTGCAAAATGAACTTCATGTAGGGGACAAACATACTACACATGGTGGACATAACTTGGCTGTGGGTGCAAAGAGGGTCAAGGTCACACACTTAGAAAGTAATACGCATAATGTAAATTTTGCTTCTGCCCCAGTAAACACACTATGTTACACACCTTTTATGTGTGGCTAGACATACAGACCTACATTGAAGTGCATACATCTAATGACATAACTTCAGACTGCCTTTTCCATGTAGTAGTTACTTGGTAGTTTGTCTATGAATTTCAAAACATTGCCAACGATGCAAACCTACATCAGCTCAAAGAAGCCTTTGAGCAGTAGTCCGAGCTCCTTCTAGCCCCATGGAAATAATCCTGGGCACATTATCCTCTGTGGGACTAGGATGTACTTTACTCTCTCTGTTGACCTCAGGTTTAAACTGTCATGTCCACGGGCAACACAGGAGGGTTTCACTGGCAACTTGTGACTCAGAAGAATTGGACCAGCCTAACAAGTCATTAAAAAAAAATAAAATTATGTTGCACTCCCATCACTTTTGCCTACAGCTGTTTTGAAAAACAAGAGAAACAATCTGCAAAACGTCATCTCAGAGAAGCCAAAAATCAGAACAATGGAAGAATATAACCAATCCCATTTTTAATGTATCAGCACAAAGCTAAMCTTCCACTTGTACAGAATGAAACAAAAGAAATGAGATTATAACAAATAGATACCTCTGGGACTTACAGTTTCCTTCTCATTTCAGTTGAAAAAGACCTGCTGCTATATTTTGGGAATTCCTTGGGATGCCAAGAAAAACCTTTTTTCTTATGGGGAATCAGTTTCAAATAAAAAGTGAAGAGACACCAGGCCCAGCAATCCCTCTGCCCCAACCACTTCTACACCCTCATGTGCTCCTCCTCCTCCTCCTCAGTGCCCGGAGGGAGCTGGTTTAGGATGGGGACAGGGGAGGATGGGGGGAGACACACAGATACGTAACTGCTGATCACGTACACCCAGGCATCCAGCCATGAGAACATGGGCTCTGGCATACAGCATTTCCAAAACAAGCAAGCTCGCACTCAGAAGCACTGCAGCCTTCCCACAGGGCCAAAGGAAAGAAGCTATCCACGAGCCCATACAGACACACCTCTGCGCRTCGAGGCCCCTTTGTTTTCTCTCTCTCTCTCAGCTGCTTCCTCTCAGCCATCCACCTCAATATCTTCTTTAATCGACTCTCCTGGAGAGCCACGCAGTGCCCGATGACCTCTGCAGTTCCTCATGCTGACGGAGCCCACGGGAGCCCAGCTTTCTGCTAAGCACGAGAGACGCAGCCAGCCATGAACCGCGCAGGGCTGCCGCGTGCAGTCACAAGTGACTATGGCGATACTTTGACCACAGGGGTCAGGTTCCAAAAATTACTTATTTCCAGGCATCTTTCCTGTATCAGAAATAGATGGTTCTCAAAATAACAGGTGATTTTGTCTAAAACTCTTGTCACCTCTTAAGGTAAGCATGCTGGAACATGAACATTCACAGGCAACAGCCTTTCTGTTGGCAGTTACACACCACCAGCAGAACTGAGGCGAGTTGGATTTTTGCAGCTGTGTGCACTTTCTAGGTCATCTCCACACAGCACAGCCAGAGGTGAAATAAGGCCTCAGCATACTTACAAAAATGCAGCAAATTGGAATTGATTTGGGTGATATGGGAACAAGAACAATTGAAGATTCTGGATCCAAGAGAGCCCGGAGGAGGCCCTGCAGAGTGTGTTCCTCAGGCCCACTTTAGCCCTGGAAGCCATGTCTTCCTTTTGGTCACTCTGAAGTCTCTGTTTAGATCTAGGGCTGTAGCAGTGAGCTCCCCTGAAACCCAGCTGGAATTTACTCAAAGGTCAAAGAGCACAGGCTTTTATGCCTGTATTTAGCTAGCAGGTACAAATGCAAGCCTGAACAGTAATTTTTTAGAAAAGCAGTAACGTGGCAGTTTCCACAGACTTTAGAGAATCAATCAAAATCCCTTTAAAACATACCCTAAAGCATAACCCCTCCTTACAGCAAAGCAAAGTGTCTCATGAGCTAAATTTGACTCGTTCCTGAGTAAGTGTTGGGCTGTTTGGCCTCCACACACAAAATCCATAAGTCTCAACACAGGAATAACCTTGACTATGAATGAACAAAAACACATGCTGCACCTCCTGAGGAACAAGGAAACCTACATTCATTCAAAGTGGCAGAGATCACAGTGCAGGCATCTAGCAAAGGCAAAACTAAAACCAAACACACACTCATAATACCCTTTTGCAAGGGCACAGAAATCAGCTCATCCTGATGACTCTTTCGTCATCTGGCCTTTAAACACACAATAGAAATGGACCCAAAAAATAGACTAAGAATGCCTCCTCCTGCATATTTTGTGCCCAAATATTCAGTGGAATTTGGGCCTATAACTCTTTTAGGCTTTATGAAAATTCCAGCTGTAATATTTTCCTTTAAACAAATAAAATCATCATTGGTTGAAAAAAACTTTTTTTCTCATTAGTGGTGGGAAACTAGAAAGCATTTGAATTCCCATCCATCAGAGTGCTGCCTGCTCTGACAAGCGGCAATAGAGTATAACCCACCATTCAGTATATATTTTGTTTTCCGCTCTGTGCGCGATCTACAGAGAACAGAAGTCTCCCAAAGCTACCATCTGTGGGAATGCACGACCAGATTTATAAAGGTAATAGCGTGCCAAAACATTCACAAGGGGTTCTCAGCAGTGCCTGGGCTCTAACTAACTCCCATGTGAAGTGGGGACACTTACCTCATGTTTTTCAAAAATAGCACCAGTCCTGTCTTCACTCTTAATGGTCTAAGTAGCTTTAAAATAAATAGTCAGGTCCTGCATCCCTGGGTTTACATTTTAAAATCTCAACTTTTAGAATGAGAAACCTCCAGTTCAGGTCCTAGCAATAACTAGGACAGCAGCAACAGATTAGTACCACATCCTCGTGTTTGGCCGCTTCTTTTTTTCCAGTCCACATCTGAGAGGAGTTTTAGCAGCTGATGTCTCAGTAATGGGCCAGATGCTCAAGTAACAAAAATGCATTGCTTTTGACGATCTAGTCCAATCTATCCTGCTGGATTCTGCCCCTGGGAAGGAGTAATGCCCAACACAAGTATAAACTGGGAGAGGAGTGGCTGGAGAGCAGCCCTGCAGAACGGCATCTGGGGGTGCTGGTCGCCAGAGGCTCAATAGGAGCCAGCAGTGTGCCCTGGCAGCCCAGAGGGCAAACCGCATCCTGGGGCCCATCAAACACAGCATAACCAGCCGGTCAAGAGAGGGGATTGTCCCGCTGTATTCAGTGTTGGTGTGGCCTCACCTTGAGTACTGTGGGCAGTTCTGGGCCCCACCATTTGAGAAGGATGTGAAGGTCCTCGAATGTGTCCACAGGAGGGCAACAAAGCTGGTGAAGGGCTGGAGGGCATGTCCTATGAGGAGTGGCTGAGGCCTCTGGGTTTGTCTAGTCTGGAGAAAAGGAGGCTGAGGGGCAACCTCATCACTCTCTGCAGCTTCCCGAAGAGGGGACGTGGAGAGGGAGGTGCTGATCTCTTCTCCCTCGGATCCAGGGACAGGACGCATGGGAATGGTTCAAAGCTGCATCAGGGGGGGTTTAGACTGGACATGAGGAAGCATTTCTTTACCGAGAGGGTGGTCAAACACTGGAACAGGCTTCCTAGAGAGGTGGTCGATGCCCCATGCCTGTCAGTGTTTAAGAGGCATTTGGACAATGCCCTTAATAACAAGCTTTAACTTTTGGTCAGCCCTGAAGTGTTCAGGCAGTTGGACTAGGTGATCGTTGTAGGTCCCTTCCAGCTGAACTATTCTATTCCATTTACAATTCCAGAAAGCCTCTAAGGCTATTGAGCTTCCAAATAAATTGTGCTTTCTAGCTACAGAATAAGGCAAGATACTGGCCACTAAATTTAAGGCACAGGCAATGCAAGATGTTAATCACAAGGATTTATTTTTAGGGTGTAGTATCTTATAATCTGCCACAGGGCGAGAAATGAGTGCCTATGCCTTTAAGAGGATAAGATCCTAGTTTACAAGTGATGCAAGGAATGGCAATATCACACTGTAATATAACCACTGGGGTTTTAGCATCTGGTTGTTAACCACATAAAATAAAATTCTGGACATTAGACAAACATCATCATCATCCCTGTATTCACTTTCATTTGATAGCATTATTATTCCCATTTGTGACTGCTAGCAGAGAGAATGTTTGGAGATCTGGTTTATCTGTTTGGAGATGAGCAAAGTGCTGAAAAATGAAGACTGCAAAGAAGTGGGTAGTGCATTCTGCAGCGACAGTGGTGAAGCTTTGCAGGAACAATGATCAGTGCTCTGATGCTAGATTCCAGGCAAGCTTTCCTGCATTATTGTCAGGCAGGCTGCACATTAATTTTCATTTTCTACTTACCTCAAGTACAAAACATAAACAGAATCATAATCTCCTGTGCTCAAATAGAAGTAAAGAGACATTCAAATATAAAAGTCTGTTTAACTCAACAAAAACTTGCATGCATCAGTAGGAGGAAGGGAAAGAAAGGAACTTCATTTCCCTGTGTTTTAACCCAAGAGAGAATTTTGAGGCTGTTTCAGTGAACCTGATCAAACCCTCATTTGAAGGTATAGCATTTCTTGTGGCCCTTTACTCATCCCTGTTCTTCTCTAAAGTGCTACAATGACAGCATCAGGACGTGACAGCAGCTTAATACTAAGGCTGATAGAGAAAGGTCACTTGCAAACTGTAGACCACATTCCCTGGCATACTCCAGCTGTGGAGTGCTGTTTGTATAACCAAGAGCAACCACATTTTCTGTTTAGCCAGAAAATCAAACGGGATTTACCATCAATATCACAAAGCAAAGCAGGCAAAATACAGTAACAAATCTCCTTTTAATGTATGGAGACGGATATGACCTACAGAATTCAAACCTGCATTTCAGAACAAAAGGTCCTGTTTCAGCAATAATATTTCAGTTCAAATCCAGAGCAGCGATCTCACACACTAATGAATCCTCAGAATTAAGGCTTCCTCAGTTAGTTATTACATAGCATAGGGATAAGACAGAGGAAAAATTAAGATGTAGTCTCTGCCCCAATGATCTTACAACTTGTTCAAAAATCCTATTACAGTTACTGTGAACAAAGTACTTTCCAAAAGACAAAAAAACTACCCCTTGCTGTCCACTTTGACTCTACAGCATGCATCTGTACAACAGTCATCACAGTCACTTAGTCTGTCATTAATGCATCTCCCAGCAGGCCTCATTACAGAAGAATATGCGTATAGCTGTACATTTATAGCATGAAGAAAGGCTCTGCTAATTATGCAACAGCTGCCTAATATGAGGGCCACCAAATACAAGAGGTATCTGAAATAGCAAAACTCAGAGAAAAACTTGCGTGAAATAACTTTACAGAGAACCATTGAAAAACTGTTGGACTGAGCTCTCCATTCTCCTTCCCTATAACAAGAAGTTCCAAACGAATAGTTATCCACTTGTCTACCAAACTGCAGTTAAAAAATCTTACTTGAAATATGAAAAAGTGCCTTCAGTTGAAAACTGCTTTACCAGTGTTGTGGTTTAACCCCAGTGAGCAACTAAGCACCACACAGCCGCTCGCTCACTCCCCGCTGGTGGGATGGGGGAGAGAATCGGAAGAGTAAAAGTGAGAAAACTCATGGGTTGAGATAAAGACAGTTTAATAGGTAAAGCAAAAGCCGCGCACGCAAGCAAAGCAAAAGAAGGAATTCATTCACTACTTCCCATCGGCAGGCAGGTGTTCAGCCATCTCCAGGAAAGCAGGGCTCCGTCACGCATAATGGTTACTTGGGAAGACAAACGCCATCACTCCAAATGTCCCCCCCTTCCTTCTTCTTCCCCCAGCTTTATATACTGAGCATGACATCACATGGTATGGAATACCCCATTGGCCAGTTCGGTTAGCTGTCCTGGCTATGCTTCCTCCCAGCTTCTTGTGCACCTGGCAGAGCATGGGAAACTGCAAAGTCATTGACTAGTAGACTACTTAGCAACAACTAAAAACATCAGTGTGTTATCAACATTMTTCTCATACTAAATCCAAAACATAGCACTATACCAACTACTAGGAAAAAAATTAACTCTATCCCAGCTGAAACCAGGACAACCAGTATATCYGTACAGTGCCAAAGTAAAAGGGAACTTTGCCATTGACTACAAGAGGAGCAGAAAGTAGGAGACCAATATATCCCCCAGGGTAAGTCAATTCATAAGACGTACTTACAGCTGAGCCAGGGGACTTAGGAAAAAATAATGAAACAGGATTCTATTTACTCTTAGAATCTTAATCAGCTGTACTGCCTTCATCTGACGAATGAATAAATTAACGTACCGATGTTTTTTCTTGCTCTTTGAACAATACCACACGCGTACTAGAATGCTGTAGTGATGGGTGGGTAGTGAGAGGCTGAGAATTCATAGCTCTGGTTTGACTAAGAAGACTTAAGAAGACTTCAGCAGTGTTAACCAGCATTCAGATTATGAATAATAACACATCTTAATTTCCTCTCCCAAGAGGGATCCAGAGAAGCATTATTTAGCCCAATTAAACCTAATTTCATATTTAAACTTTGAAGTAAAACATAATTGAACAGTCCCCTTTGCTGTATAGGTATTGTCTGCTCTAGATGTATATTGAAGATCGGCACAAGTACCCAACTCTCATCCCTGCTGAGTAACCTCTCCAATGGACGCTTGGGCTCTTTCCAGTATCACTCCAACTTTCTTTACCACAGACTTGAATGCTAGAAGACACATATTGTAATCATAGATGTATTTGGCATACTAGGTTGGGATTCAAATGAAAATAACTTGGAACAAAGTAGACAAAACTCTGTGCAGGGCAAGCTGGAGAGAAGAATAGAAAATATTCACTAACAGGTATTGCATTCTTTAAGGGAGATGAATATAACTGTACCACAATTCAAAGCGGTGATTTATCAGACCCAGCCATAGGAGTCCCAAAACACCTGGGGTTATTGTGAAAATGAAGAACAGACTCAGCAGTCTCCTCTCAAAATGGAAATTCCTTTTTCCAGATAGGAAAAAGGTATCTGAGCTAAGAGATCTATGAAGTATCTTTGGATTAAAAGCAAAAGAAGTGAAACAAATGCTGTCCTTATGAAGTTAAGTGTAGCTTTGGCTGAATAGCTAGTGTAGGCTATAGCTGGTACACAGTGGCTGAACTTTGCTTTTGAAAAATCCTATGTTTCTGTTTGTGTGATACAAGTTTATCAAGGGGAAAAAAATGACAACCAATCATGATTATAATTTACATTTAAAAGAAGTATTTGTTTTAAATAAAAGCATATATCTACACATAAAATATAGTGAAGTATTTTGGATAATTGTATTACCCCAGGTTTCTGTTTTATGAGGCACACCAAGCTGCTTTAGGCACATTGTACTGATTTCTGGAGTAAAACATGGTATGCACAACACTGTTTGCTTTATCAAGAAGCAGCAGGTCAAAACACTGCAGAATAGAATAAATTCTGCTCAGGCATAGTTTTATGATCTCATTTCACATGGTGGAATTTCAAATACTTAACACATTTTCTGCCTTTCCAATGCAGGAGGTAAATCATGCCAATTGTTTTACCACGTCTGTAATAAAGTGTCGGGTTTTTTTGTGAAGTGTTAGCCATATTGCCAACTATCATATTTGCTCCCAGTTACTAATAGGATAAAATAAAGTGTATCCATAATTGTGAGGAAGTGTTATTCATGGACTTTGAGCCCCACACAAGGATGTGCCCCATGTAATTTTATCATATCCCATGATGCTAAGATGCAACTGCAGTAGTAAGATGGGAAAGGTGTATAGTTTTAAACTGAAAGAGGGTTGGTTTAGATTGGACATAAGGAAGAATTTTTTTTTTTTTTTAAACGATGAGCATGGTGAGACTCTGGAACAGGTTGCCCAGAGAAGTTGTGGATGCCCCATCATTGGAAGTGTTCAAGGTCAGGTGGGATGGAGCTTTAAGCAACCTGATCTAAGTAAAGATGTCCCTGCCCATGGCAGGGAGGTTGAAAGTAGATGATCTTTAAAGGTCCTCTCCAACCCAAACCATTCTATGATTCTATGACCTGAAGATAGTGGCTTTTTTCTGGCTAGATGTTAAAAGATTCCCTGAAGTTTTCATGTTTCCTAGAACACTCTTTGGTAACGCTGCATTTTTCACTAGTAGAATCACTGAGTTTGCAGACTTTCAATTTGGGCAATAGTTTGGCACTTCCCATATATACATAGGGGATTTGATGCCATTTTCTTCAGCACTACACAGATTATTTCTGTCAAGCCTTAAGTGGCAGAGGACAATGTTTTACTAGAACTGGATCAAATGTTTCAGTTACTTGCTAACACCTTGACTGTTCCCTGCCATCCATACCTCCTTTTTCCAGGTCCTTGAAAACAGTTATTTTAATAATGAACACATTAAAAACTATTATTTTACTTTCTGTCTCTCCTACCTGCAAAGGAGGTCACAGCAGATTTTTTTTTTTTCAAATGGCATCTCCACCATAAGCCTGTGCACATCCCTAACAAATTATTCTGGCATAGCAAAGGTCTGTGTTAAGATCTGAGTTCTTTTTAGTGATGTAAATCTTCACTAACAAATATAAAACTACACTTCATGGAGGAAATTTTCATTATTGGCCATCTAGGAGACTTATTGGACATCTCATATGTACTGTTTATACAGTTGTGAAATAAATAGATGGCCTCCATTTGCCAGTAAACATTGTCTTTAGGCATCCACTTTTAAAGACCCAAAGGAAAATATATTGCCCTTTTGGGAGGCTGTGTCCTCCAGGAGGTCTAAGTGCATATGGTGTTTTTAAAAACACATCTGCCTGTATAGAAATCAAAAATAAATAGCTTCAGCAGCCACTAACCGTGCTTTCTTGGCATCTCTCAATGGTTAATGTATCTCAAACATGAGCATAACATAAATGACTTGATGGCAAATGCCCTTCTCCTAGGACTTCTTGGAGGCCTGTGTGTCCATGGGAGGTAGAAATGTATTCCCGATTGATGAGAAAGTGCACACAGCTACCATGAGGGCAAAAGAGGATTAGACATCTGTGTACCTTTGCACATTCAAAAAACTGAGCAGTTCTTCAATGTATGATAGCTCCTTTTAGATAGGAGGTATTCTTAATCACTTTTGGAAGCAATAGTTTAGATATGGGCAATGGCATGGGTACAATAAACAAAGAGACAAGTCATGCTAAGCATAGATTAGGCTAGAATTAGGAACACAAAATGTTAACCAAGAGACAAGCATGTATTTATGCATTAAAAAGCCACAAGGAAGTCCACTGTCATAAGAATATTTATTGACATGCAGTAGAAAAAGTATAGTGTTTTGTTATATTGCTAAAAGTAATGAGAAATATTAGGCTTGTATTTTTGTTTCCAAATCTAACAGCACTATGCTTTACTTTCTTAGTCAACATTATTTACTTCTTTGTCCTCCCAAAGACCCCAGCATCATCAGTAAAGAAAATACAATTATCTGCACAACACATCAAGATCTTCACAGAGCCCCATAAGTTCACAATATGACCCTATTAACCAGAGGACTGCATCTGTCCCTAAAATTGTGCTGACCCTATTGAGTCTGAAGGCATGAAATTCTAGACCGGATCATGATTAATACTGTAAGACAAATCCGCTCTGTGTAATTTCTAAATCTCTTCCCTTCTCAGCATTAAAAAAATTAGAAAGTCCTGCAGGATGGGGGGAGGGAAGAAAAGGGATCAAATCTAAGTAGATTTCAATACAGTCTCAAAATCTAGAGCTGGTTTTAAAAAAATTAATAATTTATTGTAGTGTGGAAAATCCTGAAAATTAAGAATTTCCCTGCCTAACAGAAAAGAAATGGAAACTTTGACGTTTCTCTTTTGGAAATATTGAAACTGTCTTATTAAATTGCCCTGCTATAGTGAAATCAATGCATCATTGTTGAGAATACTATTTTGATTTATATACTATGTCACACTTAAAAATGAAACTGCTGTGTCAAAACCAAGCAACTCCATCAAACCACCCAGTAATTACATGTTGTTGAAAACTGTAGCAAAAGGGTTGCTTCAGTTCCCAACACCTGTGCGTTTTGTGAAGATTTATTTACCAAATCTGACATCAACTAGTTGTTTGGCAGAACAGCTTTTACAGCATAAAGAAAAAAAATCTGAATAGATAGCAGCCACTCTTCCCCAACTTCCATTCTCAAGCTGATCTACAGAGTTGCAAGAAAGACTTGCTTCCCTCACAGATAAGGAAAGCAGCCTGAAAAAGCTGAAAACCCTTGTCAGGCTGGATTCTAATGTGCACTATCACCAAACATACATTTCATAACCAAATCATCATCGCAGGCTAACTCTGGAAAGGACTCTGCCTCCATAAGTTATTGTCAGGCCAGTCCCTTGCCAAGTTTGGATTTTGTGGTCTCACTGAACCTAGGCTGCGGTTCAGAACCTCATCAGCATTTCTGTAAGTGCTGATGTTCCCCTTGTAGCAACAGAGTAAGGTGCTTAATGCAAATCTGCTCACTATTCATACTAGTATACTTGATTCTGTGAGGCTTATCAAAAAGGAAGAAGTTTTGATGGACGCAGGATTTCCAGAGCGAGGGGTCAGCTTCAGCTCCTCTGTGCGTGAGAGGACAACAGAAACATGAGCAAACACTGTGCAGTTCAGCACAACTGACAATCACTGCTCAACAGTATTTAAAAGTTAATAGCTCAGTGAACTGTTAATATCAACCTGTTCCATCAACAATGAGAAACAGGGCACATGCGACCAAGTGTGCTTGCTTACTCCCAGTATTTCAGAGTGATATTCACCTCTCTCAGAAGTCCCTACCACAAAGGAAAAAATACTTCAGAAAGGATGTTGGTACAAGTACTAGCTCATATCTTCTGTCCGTTTCAAGGGATCGACTGATCACCTGTAACAGAGCAGATGAATCCATTTCCCATTCTCTGACTGAATCCTCCAAAACCCGCAAAGTCCCAGGAGGAAGTTTCTGGGGATAATGTAGCACCTAAAATATTAGGAGGGACTATCAGCAATTCTTGAACTGTCTCATTTGTGTAATCATCTATGTTCTACTAGAGAGGAACTTGTCACATGGGCAAGTCATTTTATCACCACTGAACAAGTTGCTTCTATCTGAAATTGCAATTAAAAGAAAGGGGCTTTTATTTTTCTTGCCCACAGGAAAGGTCTCACCCCACCTGAGCTCGCTCTAAGGGTCATATTTCACTTTCAGTTATACTTCAGTTTTCTGCTTTCTGAGGGTAAGAGCAGATAGGGACCACAAGTCATACACGCGCTCCTCCCAAAGCCCTGCTATCAGACACTTGGCTCTGCTCAAGGAAGGGGGTGACATTCGTTCCACTGTGAAGTGGATTTAGCTGTGTGAACAAGCAGAAACTCTAATGAGTCTACACTTGTTTTCTTCAGGGCCCAGAGCCAGCGTTTCAACTCTTGCCAAGATAATGATTAACATGCTAATTAGGAACTCTGCTGACCCAACTCTCCACCAGACAAGGCTGCTGGGATTCAGGTTAGGTAACCCTAACATCAGGGTTTTTTCCAAATCAAGACTGCTGATCCAAGCATCCTGGCTCTAGACCCCAATGCTGACTCTAGAACCAGAACTTCAGAACATGGCAAGTCAAAAACCCAAATCAAGCTGTTACGCCTTTCCATCATTTAGAGAAGTTTGATGGTGGTTCAGGAATACAAACTGATATCCACCCCTATATCAGACAAAAAGACAACTTCTTCTGCAAGCTTTAGTCAAACAAAACTCTGTGGCCTTTAGTAGTTCTTCCCTGGGTTTGCAGGTTCGCAATGCAAATTAAGAAAACTAATGCAAATATCACTGTGAAGGTTTTTCATCCCCAGCAAATCCTTGTGGCCTTTGTTTACTTCACTGTCTCTGCCAACAATCTGCAACAATTTTGAGAGACATCTTCTACTCCCACAAAATGGTGAAACTCCCTTGGAACTAGAGGCGTAGTTCCAGTGCTTACCTGCTGGAAATTTCATCCCAGTTGCTAGATCGGATTCATGCTTGTTCATTGATCTGGTCTTAAACAATATTTTTAGGAAATAACATTTCCACGTAAGCCAATTCCCATCACTGCAACAGTTCTGTTAGCTACAAGGGGAAGACTGGCCATATACATTTCCCTGTCTCTCCAAAGCCTGTCTCATTTTGCTAGTGGGATTTGAATAAATCCAAAATTAAGTCTTTGCTTTGGCTTCTATTTACCAGGTTTCACCTATGCTTTGCATTGTTTCAGAATAAAATTCAAGCCCTAATTATTGCATTCCATGCTCTGTGTGTGTTATGTCACATAAGAGAATACATGATTAAGGAAAACTGTTATTAAAAGTATGATTTATATTATTTTAGTATGAAAGCATAATTCAGCATCCCAAGATCAACCCAAAAACTCAGCTCAGACTTGCTGCAAATATTTGCAGTGTTTATACAATTCTGTTCTGTATTTCTTTTTATAGTTAGAACATGGCAAATTTCACATGCTAGTAGTTTACATGTGTTTTATTCCACCAAATGGTGATAAACAGCTCTTCAGAACAAATCCTAACCACCCCCTGCTTTTGACTGTACAAAAATCATAGTATTGTAGTTAGATTTTTAATCAATACCACAATAATTTTCAGGAATATTAAAATACCTTCAGAACTGAACTCACAATATCCCTTGGATTCGGGGCTCTGCACAAGGAATACAGGATGAATCTGGTGCTGCTAGGCCGCTCATGCTAAAATTACCATTGGCCCTTGCTCTAAAACATGAACCAAAAAACTCTATCCAAGTTGCTGGCAGCTCCATGGAAACAGTCAAAAGGGGACAGAAGCATTATTGTTATCCGCAGCAAAGCTGAGGAGATTTGTTAAACCAATATTCTAGTATTCTGTGGCTAAAATACCGTCTGCCTCTCTTTTATACAATTATTTCCCTAGAAGTTGCCATAACACGATGCACGCCGAGAACACTACTACTGGTGAAAACACAAAATCCTGCCCTATCCTGAAAGGAAACAGAAATTTTCGGGAGTTGATATTTTTCAGAATGAGATGTACATTGACACAGACTAGACACACTATTTAAGAATGGCAGGATTGTCAGGAAAAGGATGAACTCTATCAACCTGCCCAGCTCCTTGCAAGATGGGGGTCTAAGAAAACATTTCAGTGGTTTTGTATTTTGAGAGTTATTCAAGGCCCATTCTTAGTTTACTAAAAAGATGTTTTTGTAAATGTATTTTATGCAAGTAGGGTCACACTCAATCACTGCCAGAGACAACACGTACGGCCTGAAAGAGAAACATGGCAGTTCCCAGAGTTTATAGTAGCAGGCTCTCCTTTCTTTGATTTTAATTTTAACAAGCCAGCAAAACCATCTTTTATTTAATTGAAATGTATATAAACAAGAAAACAACAAACAGTGAGGGAAAATTCATGCTCTGTATCTTTCTCCTGGAAACCCTTTGTTTTCTTTCTTTCTAAGGCCATAACGGTGATTATCTATTGTCTTACAGGTACCAGAGGAAGATATTTTACGTTCGCTACTGAAGATTGTCAGATATTTAAGTAATTTTTCTATTTAAAGCAAGAGGGTTAACTTGTGAAAGTTTTTGCCATTTTTAGCTCAGCTCTTGCTACAGCCAATAAAGGTAGATATTGATGTCAGAGTAAGTAAGAAAAATCTGCGTTCGGGCCTCCCGCATTCACTTTTAACAACGTAGATCTCTACGATGAATCGTTTTCTTTTCTGGACACCTCACTTCCAACCAGATTACTGCCTTCTTGCAGTTTCTTATCAGCTTGCAGTTCAATATAAATTCAACACACGTATTTTCTTCTCCCACCGTATCACTATCAATGCCTTGCAGAACCTCATGTACACATTGCTCTAATTTCCCATGTCCTATATTCCTCTTGCCCTTTCCTTCCATTTTCTGGGGAAAAAAATCTGAACGTTCCCATTACCAGGGAAGCTCGACAAAAACTAAGCCAACATGAATTACAGTTTGTCTCTTCACATCAGCTTTTCAGCAGAAATGTAAAGACGTATGTGAATATCCCATTAGCCATTTCTATCCATCTTTTAGAGTCAAAATACTTTCAAAAATAAAAACATTCACTAGAAATACTCAAGATATTCACTTATGAATACACTGTGACTGGAGTTGGTCATCTTCATTTCTGAATTGTTATGATTCTTACCCTTCTATCATATGTTGAAAGATAGGTTCCCTCAACATCCCGAAAGTCTGCGAGTTCTTTAACAACAGTCCAGAACAAGACTTTCACCAGATAACATTAGAAATCTTCTTTTCCATTAATGGCATTGATCAGCTCAGGGACAGGTAACTGTCATTCTCTGCCCTCTCAACAAAACAAATCAAATGAAAACATACCACATATCATCATACATGCTGACTAAGATAGCTCTACTCATAATGGGAAGAACAGGACTCGACAAATAAATAACCAGGATAAAGTGAAACTCATGTTAAATGTAGAATTTATCCTTACAGTTGACKATTTAAAAACTATCCCTGAAATTTACAGGATGATTTTTAGCTGAACTGTGCTGCTTTAAAAATGGAAGCATCAGCTAGTATTGACCAGGGGAGCAGCATTCTCCTCCCATGTCAGCAGGTGATGGGTTGGATTCTCAGCTAGCAAAGGTGTAAGCATGAAACACCACCCATTAAACCCAGCTGAGATGCTGGTTCATACATGATGGGGCAAAGTACAAAAAAAGGTTTCACTGATAAGACATTCAGGATACTGTCTTGAACACACAGATTTCCATTAAGGCTGCATCTGAAACCAGAAAAATATCTTACGGTAATTTCAGAGAGATTTTAATAGGCATTAAGCTATTCTATATCATTTCAAATCAATTTCCAAGGACAATGCTTACATCTTCATTGAGTTCACCTAACACAGGCTACCACGCAGATCACCAACACTGACTGCATATTCCAGGAAAACAGCAACATGTAGGTCATGCTGTGACCTACAAAAATACGTGATACGATTCAAAAGGGATCTGCTAACACAGAACCTTGCAAACATGGGCTGAATACCACTAGGTCAGTAATACTTACCACTGGATATGCATGGATGTTTATTAGCTATCAGTTGTGCCTCTGAAACACTTACTGGACACACTCTAAACCTACAGGTTCATTCTTAAAAGCATTTCCARATTAATTAATGCAACCTTTTACTTAGTTATAAGCTACCAAATAGTAACCAACACAATTGTTCCTCAATGTTCTTCAACAGTCCCTATATGCTCTTTGTTTGTCTAAGACTGATTATAATTTCCCATCAGAGAGGGGAGATGAGAAGGGGATATAACTAAGGGCTGTATTAAATTAAAGCAGATTCTCCTAGCTGATTCTCCAAAAATGACTGCATCTCATTTTGGTCCTCACTAATGCACAGAGACGGAATATAGCAGCTTGCAGAACCTTAAATATTAAGTACAAATAAATACAACGTAAAAAACCCCAATAATTTATCTACGAATTACAGAACTTCAAGAACAAAAATAACATTCATGTTCATGAAAATATAAATGTATATTACGTATTAATACCATTTTAAGTCTTTTTAAAATTCATCACTAAAATATTTGTACACCAAGCCTACCCCAAATACATGCAAAACAGTACCATATTGATTCTAATTAATTTCTATCACCTGTAACATTAAGAGTTCTAAGGATTTTGCATACACCATAGAAATGAATAGTGAAAAATATTTCTGCATCCATTTTAAAAGAAAATCAACTTACTGAATTTTAGCAAACGGGTGAACATGCCGGGGGGGGGGGGGGGGGGGAATCCAGAAGCCCTGACTCCACCACTTCTCCCAACTTTATTTGCTCACTCATTATTGATCACCCTAAACCACCTGGGACCACATGCAATTTCCAACAGCTGTTTCTTCTTCTTTTCAGTTTTAATTTCCATGTTACTTAGACCTTTTGTTTACAGTCCATGCAATGTAAGGTTTAACAAGTCTTTCCCCTAAACACTTAAAGGAATATTATAATAAACAATTTCAACAAAATTCAACAAATAGCTTGACAAATAGAGTACAGGTGTTAAACAGTAACTGTGAGATATTACCTCCGAGGTGTAGATGGGAGGAATGCATAAAGTGAAAATGGGAGACAACATGCATTTTAGCATCAGCTCTTCTCAATTAATTCAAACAATTCATTTTGTTATTTTTGATAAAATAATCTGAGATAATGTTATACTTTGCATTATCATTTTTAACATAAAAGAAGACCTGGCATACCATAGCAGCTGTTCTATCTAAACAGTTTTCTCAGGTACATCAGTTTGCTTTATTATTCATCACAGAGTTACATTTCATCCTAAGTTAGAAATGGAATTGTGGTCTATCCAGTCTTCATTTGTATTCCTTATTTGTTGGTGTTTGTTAAACTGTTAACTAGGAGGATTTCATTATGCAGCTGTGTACTAAAATGTTTGCTGCATTCATTTGCCTCTTTCTTGTTTAACTATGCTATGTGGATGGTGACATATATCAGTTCACTTTGCTTCTCTTCTGACAATAGCTGATTCAGACTATTTAACATAGGGAACTGGCTGTGATGTCCAAATGTGATCTTCCAGATAAAACATAGGTCCTAAAGTTTCCAGGCTGTGCTGACAGTTTCTCAGCTACCCACCAGTGATCCAAATGCATGGCAAGCAAATCATACAGCACCATAAATTTTAGTGAGATGAACTGAAAGCCTGCATTCCTGAAAGTGCTTGCATGTCATTATTTTTCCTTTAAAGTTCACTGGATGTTTTAGAATCCAAACTGCTGACTGTGATCCACACTGTTTTTCTGTCATTTACAGAGAAGCTGTATTTACGCTCATTTAACTTGAAAGCGTTCAGTGTGGCTAGACCATAGAGCTTTTTCATGACTCTTCCAACATGCTGTTGAATTTTCTATTTAGAGCCCCACCTCCTGGAGCAAAGATTTCTAGTCCTCATATTTTAAAGAAGAAATTCAAACAGACCTTAAAGATACAGAAACTAGAAGTACTACAAAAATTCCATTTTTCTACCCTCATGGATTCTGGATCTTGAGCACTGATGACACAGAGAATTGCACAGACGCTTTGCACAGATGTAGACGATTACTAAAGAGAAGGCAGCAGAGAATCCATCTCTGAGGATGGGAAGATAAATTTGTTACAATCTGGTAAAGACCAGATCTTCAAGTGATATAGATTTATAGAAGAATTTTGAAGAGGTTACCTGCTGGGAATTTAAGCAAGCTATTGGTTTAGAAACACAACGCAAACATGCCATTGTAAATTCAAGTAAAATAATTATTTTTTAAAACAAAAACATTTGTTTTGCAGTCTTGTAACCCAAATATTGCATTGCCACGCACAAAGATTAAAGAGAAATCTGACGGAACCCATAAGATACAAAGAATGACTGACTAGAAAGTGATCCAAAATTCAGGTATCTGGTAAGGACTATTTTGCTGCTTCACAACTTCACAAAGCAAATAGAAAGCACAAATATTGACCACAATGAAAAATGACCATGACTCAGTAGTGAAAGCCAAGTTGTAAGCATCTTCAGTCTCCCATAGTTTGGTTAAAAAGAAGAGGAAAAAAAAGAAGTTATCATTAACAAACTACTTGGAATTCAACTGCTCAAGTTACACCTGAGTTATACCAGCCTTCTGACAGTAGAATCCATCACCATACCTTTTTTACAGATGGAGGACTATTTTTATACACTTTCTAAACCACAATATCAACTGTCTATCAAATAGATGAATAGAAATCAAAATTGAAAATTACTCTGGGCATCATTTTGCCAGTTATGTTTCACAGCATTTTCCTGACTTGAATACCCTGAGGTCACTTATCCTTTGTAATGACAGAGAAATTATGCAGCATCTTTCCAGCTACATTAAGGTCTTGATAATAAAAGGTCTAGCAGAACCCAGCATACATTCACAAATTACAATAGCCAATCACGTCCTTAACACACAACCATGTTGTAGCTGTACCTTATGTTCAATTCCTAATAAGTAGGATACTGAAGTTCTTATTCAGAAGATTGTTTAGCTGGGAATGGCCTCTGGAAGCAGAGGGATTATAAGAAGCCACTGAAAGGTGACAGGGGCAAGGTTATCAGAAGGGAGACTGAGGCAATGCATTAGCATTTGCAATATCACAGAGCCTGAAGTTAGGCTTGGGGTGGACACTGTGGAAATACCTGGCTCGAATTCATCTCCAAGGTGAGGGCCATGTTTCTCTACCGTAGGCACTAACAGAACTGTCAGTCCAAGATCAGCAAGTCAGAAAGGTTGTAGCATCTGTCACCAGCAGCCTCGTCCTTTCAGCTAGGAGCTCTGCTGACAACCAGAGAATCCCAGCAGTCCACCACATTGCCACAGTTCTGGGAAAGGGACAAGGCCAAAGGGACAATCACATCAACAGCTCCTGGCAGCCACCTCCACCAGGCAACTCCTATGGAAATCCCAACAGAAACTTTCCAGCCTTTCCTCCCTGAGGCTCCTCCTCAGAATTTTGCTCATTGTGGAAGCAAGGGTGGAACTGGCTGCAACCACATTAACTTGATTAGAATCATAGAATATCTCAAGTTGGAAGGGACCCATAAGGATCATCAAGTCCAGCTCCCTGCTCCTTGCAGGACTACCTAACACTAAACCACATGACTAAGAGCATCATTCAGACGCTCCTTGAACTCTGACAGGCTTGGTGCCGTGACTACTTCCCTGGGGAGCCTATTCCAGTCACCGACTACCTTCTCAGTGAAGAACCTTCTCCTAATGTCCAATCTGAACCTCCCCTGGTGCAGCTTCATTCCATTTCCTTGTGTCCTGTCGCTGGTCACCGGAGAGAGGAGATCAGCACCTCCTCTTCCGCTGCCTGCCTTGAGGAAGTTGTAGACTGTGATGAGTTCACCCCTCAGCCTTCTCTTCTCCAAGCTGAACAAATCAAGTGACCTCAGCTGCTCCTCATAAGTCTTGTCCTCAAGACCTTTCACCATCTTGGTCGCCCTCCTCTGGACACACTCTTAACAGTTTGATGTCCTTCTTGTATTGAGGTGCCCATGGTGTCTTTCGATTGCTACAGAACTACTTATAGAGCACTTGTGTCTTACACCCTCTTCAACAATTACCAGCTAACCACTCTCAGACTTCACCAATATCATAATCATTCCCAGAGAACCTCTTAGAATCACCAGATATTTACCTCACTGCAGTATCAATCTGAACCTGGTCAAGTGCCCATAAAGCCAGCATTTACAGCACAGTAGGCCTGGATTTGAAATTTGTATGTAGAGCAGCAGGCCAGATCAATAGAAACAAAACCTGAGTCAGAGCAGAAGCAATAAACCTCACATTATTGCCTGAAAAGGGGCAAAACATTCTCCTGATGGGCCACCCAGACTGCTAGACCTGACATGTTATGTGCACCAGCGCAGAATTTGACCCAGCAAATAAGAGACATTGAGAATGGGACTCCAACGAGTCACCTTACAGTGATGCATAGGACAGTATCAGAATGCAAATGTTTTAAAAAATACATCTCATTCACTTTTTCCTTATAAGAGTTCAAATTAAACTTTTAAAATATATACTTCTCTACGTTCCCAGCCTATAAGGTATACTCAGCATCTTTTATATATTTGCATTCACAGCAAAAAATAGAAACAGTGCCATAAGATAGCTCAAATGCATGATCTGGATCTGTCCTAAGCAGCCATAATGAAACTGAGGGATGGCAATCCAGTAATTTAAGAATAAATTGCACATCAGCCCAAGTGGCGTGTTTCATCAGTTAATGGCTGTGAAAAACAGGCATGTGTTGCACGTACAAAGAGAGGCATCTTGCAGGGTCTGTGTTTCCAAGAGAGAATGTCTTCACACACACATCCACAAATACACCAACCCTGACACCCCAAGACACATACAGGTGCATTTCTAAAAAGACATGCTCGGCAAGAAACCTTGTGCAACGCTGTGCGTATCATGGAACAGGCAAAGATGCACGGCGAGTAAAAATAAACCCGGGGAGTGCCTTTACAGCTGCTCTCCGCTCAGCTGCGCTGACTACCCACCCCCAGATGCCATCTCACCGAGGCCCAGCCCAGGCTCTGCCGGCTGCAGTCTCCGCACATCACATTCAGCCCTGGAAAAATCCCTTCCTTTGTAGCCAGCAATCGCACCCAGCGCACCGCACTCAGCGCGGGGAAGGCAAGACAATGACCAACCTGGAACACAATAGTGCGGGACCGGAGAGAGGCTGAGGTGGCTCCCGGCACGGCGCTGCAGGCTGCGTCCTGCCACACCTCTCCCTCCATCTCCTCTCCATCATCAGCTCCAGCTCCAGCTCCAGCTCGTCTCCCCTCCTCTCCATCACCTCCATCTCCAGATCACCTCCATCGCTCCCTCTCCCCCGCCCCGGCCCCTCGCCCCGCCGCCCTCGCCCCGGCCCCCCGCAGCCGGCCGAAGTCATTGTTCCGCCGCCGCGGGGACCGGGCGACCCTCCCGGCCGCCGCCGCTCACCGTGCCGCGGCCAGGAGAGGATGCCGAGCGGCGAGGGACGAGCACGCCGCATCCATCTTCCCGCCGCCGCGGCGGCTCCAGCGCCCAGCACCGGCCCTGCCGGCCTCCTGCGCGCCGACGCTGAGGGCGGGCGCCCGCCCCGCCGCCTCCCCGCGGCGGAGGCCTGCGCTGCCGGGCCGGGGTCTGCGGCAGGCCCCGCCCCGCCCCGCCGCCGCAGCGCCGCGCGCCCGGCCGCCATGGCAACGCCGCGGCGGAGCGGCGGCGGCGAGGGGAGCCGCAGGGCGAGCCTGGCCGGGGGGAGGCGGCGGCAGCAGCGCCCGCGGAGGGGCCCCGAGCCGCCCTGCGGCCACCCGCGGGGCGCGGCAGCCGGCGGGAGCTGACCCCGCCGCCAGCGGTGCCGGGGGTCTGTCAGGGCGCCGTGCGCGCGGTGTGGGACCCGCTCGGGGTGGGCCTGGCCACGCCGACCGGACGCTCGCTGAGGGTGACGGGCCTTAGCCCTCAGACTGCAGCTTGGGCGGCACGAAGCGTCCGCAGCCCACCGGGCCACGGCGCTCGGGAGCTCTCCCTTAGGAAACTTGGGTAGGCCGGGAGCGAGAGAGGGCCTAACGGCCCCGCACCCGAAGTCGCACCTCTGGCCGAAAAAACACCTTCCCAAAGGAACGAGCCATCAACAAGATGGGTGTTAGACTGGTGTTCCACAAGGCCATGAACCTCAATGGAAAGGCATCCCATAACGTTCTGGGGAACAAGCTCCAGCCCAGACTGAGTTAACCGGAGCTGCTTATATATCTGAATAAACAGCAAAAGCAGTCACGCTTCTGCAATAGCCCAAACGTCAGTGAGGCAGTCGTGCAAACAATGGCCACAGAAGCCCCGGCTCTTCGGGTTCTTCAGAAGCTTCCTCATCTCCATCCTTCTGAAGACTGACAGCGATATCCCTGGAAGAGGTCAGTAGGCTGACAATAACAAACACATCAGGAATTCCAATCGTTATCCTTTTGGCACTTTACAGAGAGGATGAGTATCGCTATGAGACCTGGTCTGATAAGGTGTTAGTTTTTCTGCAAAAATAGACTCTTCTTCTTGTGGGCAAAGTGAAGGCAAATGTTGTGGGTTTGGGTTTTTTTCCTAACCACAGCAACATGCAGGAAAAAACATTTCTAGAAACTAAAAGAGAGTTTAGTTGGGTACTGGATTTGCAGATTATCTCCATTCTATAAAGTGGTTCCCTGGTCAGTGGCAAAATCAGAACAAAACTGGTGACAAAGGCTGAATTGAGTCCTCCACCCTGAACACCAAATTCCATCAGAGTCCCCCTTAATATCTAGTTGCTAGGCCTTACTTTAAGTGCCAGTGTTTCAAACCTTTACCATGAAATGTTTCAGAAAAGAAGGAGACCCGGCACTAGAAGCAGAGGTCTCAGAGTAGAGAGTCTGGCACCGTATGCCTGACTCATGGCTGACCAGTTTGTCCCAGCTTCAGCTTCCTCACCTGTGAAGTGGAGGCATTTAGTTTTTCTCAGAGTGGTGTAAGAGATTTCAGTGAATTTTTTTTTTTTTCATTTTGTTCGGCAGGATCTGTAACGTAATACCAAGGGATCCACTTGAGCATTAGATGCATATAGTACAGCCTAACACTTAGCAAAGAGTGCAATAGGTCCCTCTGTTCAACCCCACATGAACTCAGTCCTTACGCACCTGAATTCGCCTCAAAAGGAAAAGCACTTGCCATTTATATGACAAGCTCTAAGAGCCTCAAGTGGAAGATGCTATAAATGGGCTTTATAGAGTTACAGTGTTTTCATAAGAAATATCCCATGGGCACTTAACATTCAGTGACTGAAAAAAGCTTCAATGCCCAAAATAAAGCAAAGTTCTGTTTTTTAAAAGCTGCTGCCTGTATATGTCTAGCCTAAATGTTTTATTTTTCATGTCTTGGTTACTGATTGCATAGCTCTGGAAATGGCCTTCTGAAAGACCAGTACAGTGGCTGCACAAGATAAATGGAAGGTCTGAAGTATACCGAAAAGGGAAAAAGCAACTGTGAAGAATACTAAAGGCGTATAACATGGCATGACTCCTCTAGGACTGCAGGCACAAAGAGACTGTAAAATTAGCCTAACACGTTCTGGCAGAGTCAGTTCAGTGTCCTAGCGGATCCTGTGGCAGAGTCAGCAAAATAGCTTGTAGGCCCCTTCCTCTGTCTGCAGGCTCCTTAGGAGGCAAGGCCGTGGTGTCATAGAATCATAGAATGGTTTGGGTTGGAAAGGACCTTAAAGATCATCTAGTTCCAACCCCCCTGCCATGGGCAGGGACACCTTCCACTAGATCAGGTTGCTCAAAGCCCCATCCAACCTGGCCTTGAACACTTCCAGGGATGGGGCATCCACACCTTCTCTGGGCAACCTGTTCCACTGTCTCACCACCCTCACAGTAAAGAATTTCTTCCTCAAATCTAATCTAAATCTACCCTCTTTCAGTTTAAAACGGTTACCTCTCATCCTATCACTACACTCCCTGATAAAAAGTCCCTCCCCATCTTTCCTATAGGCCCCCTTTAAGTACTGGAAGGCCTCTATAAGGTCTCCCCGGAGCCTTCTCTTCTTTAGGCTAAACAACCCCAACTCTCTCAGCCTGTCCTCATAGGGGAAGTGCTTCAGCCCCCTGATCATCGTCATGGCCCTTCTCTGGACCCGCTCAAGCAGGTCTATGTCTTTCTTATGCTGGGGGCCCCAGAGCTGGACGCAGTACTCCAGGTGGGGTCTCACAAGAGCAGAGTAGAGGGGGAAAATCACCTCCCTTGACCTGCTGGCCATGCTTCTTTTGATGCAGCCCAGGATACAATATGGCTTTCTGGGCTGCGAGCGCACATTGCCAGCTCATATTCAGTTTTTCATCCACCAATACCCCCAAGTCCTTCTCCACAGGGCTGCTCTCAATCCACTCATCGCCCAGCCTGTATCCATGTTTGGGATTGCCCCGACCCACGTGCAGGACCTTGCACTTGGCCTTGTTGAACTTCATGAGGTTCACACAGGCCCATCTCTCTAGCCTGTCAAGGACCCTCTGGATGGCATCCCTTCTCTCTAGAGTATCAACCACACCACTCAGCTTGGTGTCATCCGGAAACTTGCTGAGGGTGCACTCAATCCCACTGCCCATGTCCGCAACAAAGATGTTAAATAATACTGGTCCCAATACGGACCCCTGAGGGACACCGCTCGTCACTGGTCTCCACCTGGATATCGAGCCGTTGACTGCAACTCTTTGAGTGTGACCATACAGCCAACTCCTTATCCACTAAGTGGTCCACCCATCAAATCCATGACTCTCCATTTTAGAGACAAGGATGCTGTGCGGGACAGTATCAAATGCTTTGCACAAGTCCAGGCTGATGATGTCATTTGCTCTTCCTTTATCCACCAATGCTGTACGCCCATCGTAGAAGGCCACCAAGTTCGTCAGGCACGATTTGCCCTTAGTGAAGCCATGTTGGCTGTCACCAATCACCTCTCTGTTTTCCATGTGCCTTAGCATAGTTTTCAGGAGGCTATGCTCCATGATCTTGCCGGGCACAGAGGTGAGACTGACCGGCCTGTAGTTCCCCAGGTCTTCCTTTTTTCCCTTTTTAAAAATGGGGGTTATGTTTCCCCTTTTCCAGTCACTGGGAACTTCACCAGTCTGCCACAACTTTTCAAATAYGATGGATAGTGGCTTAGCAACTTCATCTGCCAGGATGCATCTCATCAGGTCCCGCGGACTTGCGCACACTCAGGTTCCTTAGATAGTCTCAAACCTGATCTTCTCTAACAGTGGGCGGTTCTTCATTCCCCCAGTCCCTGCCTTTGGATTCTGTGAATTGGGTGGCTTGGCTATTGCACTTGCTGGAGAAGACTGAGGCAAAAAAGTTTTTCAGTACCTCAGTCTTCTCCATGTCGGTTGTAGCCAGGTTTGTACAGCTGTACAGTTTCTTTCATCTTCCTTTGTTGTCCTGTGTACCTGAAGAAACCCTTCTTGTTATTTTTTATGTCTCTAGCCAAGTTCAGCTCCAGCTGTGCCTTGGCTTTCCTGATCCTCTCCCTCCACTCCCAGGCCATATCCCTATAATCTCCACAAGATGTGCATCCCTGCCTCCACTGCCTATGCATTGTGCGTCCTCTAATTCCCAGGATTTTTAAGTGGGACTTAAAAAAAATTACTGGCAGTCAACCTTTGTGAGGCCTTTTCTGTTTATCACTCATATAAACATTTTCCCCTATTTCCACCAGTTAAGATTCTTCGATAAATCACGGTTTCCTTGTCCCAGTAAAGACCTTGATTTTGGTAGTTAAGTCTTTGGATAGTTTGTCCTCACTAAGTAGATTTGGGCTGCTTCTTCCAGCTGACCTTTTGCCATCTCTACCTGCAAGTAAGAGCACTTGCAGCTTCCAGTAAGAGGGGCAAAACTGCATGGTCTCCATAATGACTGAATTATCCAGTTAGTTGACCAGAGGGTGTCACGGAGCAGCAAGGGCTTGCTGCTGCGTGAGGGAAGGCAAGCCAGGAGCAGAGAGTGACAAGTTTTACAAGCGGTCTCATTCATATCCTCAGGCTTGCATGGAATAATTATGGGAGTGCTTGCAAAATACAAGATCCAATTTTGCTGCTTAAACCCATCTGCTGTAGAAATGCTGGTTCAATCGGTGCTCAGGAGCATAAAACAAGACACAGTAATTTCTAGAAATGCCCAGAATTAGGAAAATGGGATCCCTCTGCTATATGCACACAATGCAATGCATTGTACAGAGGGCCAAGTGCTGTGATGGTACTGCCTTGCCTTGCTTGCAGGTTCCCTGGTGTGCCCGCCTGTATGATCGGTCTCATGAAGCACAGGAAGCTACAGATAAATGGCAAAGGGCTTTTAAAATGCTTTTTCCTTGATTAAAATCATGCCACAGCCATAGGGATAAGGCTGTAATAAATTTATAGGGGTGAATAAGGACAGTAATTCTGAAACAAAGGCATAGTTATCTTTTGCCTCTCCTGTTGCAGTTTTCATTGCAACACTGACTAGTGCTGTCAACTAGTCATGTCAACTAGTGCTTCCTGCCCTCTCTCCCCAGATAAGGAGTCACTGTCACCATCTTACAAGAGAATGGTGTGGCCGGGCACAGTACACCGCAGTCACCATCGTAGCCTGGGTTCACTGCASTCCCTCTACAGTCCCCTCTCACCCAGGGGATGCTCCCTCCAGCGGCCGCGGGAGCATGGTGSGTGGCACTGGTGCAAGAGGGGCCGCGCTAGGTAGCACCTGCACACGTAGTTCAGCACAGGCAGCCTTCAACCACCTCTTGTAAGCATCCTTCAAACATACTATTGCATGGTCTTCTGCTCACTGCTGTAGTAACAGAGAACTTTCAATATTCAGGAGCCTCAGAAGTAATGTGCCTACGAGCTCTCTGCCAGCAGCAAGGCTGATAGGGGCCAGGAGGCAGGTCCTGTAATGAGAGGTGGACAAATACTCCAGTGTACTCCTTCCTCTGACCCATGTTAGCACATGTGCACAGGAGTCCTGGTGGAAGAAATCAGGGATCTTCCCACTGAGAAACATCGCAGTATTTCCAAAGAAGGAATGTTTATGATGCTCCTCCACACTCCCCTGCTGGTTTATACTGTTAGCGAAATAATTTATTTTCCACTATGCTGGCATTTGCCACAGCACAGGTAATTTTTTTTTTCTTCATTACTTCTGGTTAGTTTCAAAGAAAATCCAGCATGTCTTTATTAAGATGTAAACATCAGTGTTCATTTACCACATGAAGCTCAGCACCAGAAGAATTGTAAAAATACCTCAAGTGGATATGGGTTTTTCCCTCTGTTGTTTTTAAAGATGAAAAGGAAATAAATACATAGGAGCCACAGTAACACACACCATATTATACCAAATGCCTGAGCTGAATAAACACAGAGGTCTTATACAGTCCCATAACAAGACAGGAGTCACAGGTAACATACTGTATAGCTGGACTCTAGCCATACATATTTAAAATAAGGTTTAGACAGGCCACAAGCTAGATTCCAGCTACATTATGACATTTTTTGACCCGCTTACATAGCTGAGTAAATTATCGTGATGGAAAAAATCAGTTAGCAAAATCATTCAAGCAGGACAAGCTTATACAGTGCAGATGGACAGGGAAAGACTCAAGTGAAGAGAAAAGGAAGGAAAGTCTGTGAACCAGTCCAAGCAATCACATTTGCTAGTAACAGGCCAGCTGCCTGGAATAAATAGGGTAACTGAGGGAAGTCACTATCTCAAGATAAAGGAAAAGACAAGAGGTTTCTTGGATGAAATTGCAATAGATCAGGCAAGCAGTAATCCAAGAACTGGAATCTAATTTGAAATAAGCTGAAGAGTAGAAAACATGAAAAATGCTGAAATCGARCACCCGCTAATGCCCTTTGAGAACAACTACTGAACAGCAGCAGTCAAATGAAAGAGGAGCAGAGACTGTTTCAGAGAGATGTATGTTTGACTCTGCACAACAGGCGTGCCCAAATCTAAGACCCTCATGGGCTATTGATTAGGCTGGTTTCTGATTTATGGGGATGATGAACAATTAAGAGCTTTAGCTGGGGAGAATGGGAATTCACATTGCCCCAAAATGGTTATTGACACATGAGCCTCAGTTAGTGTACTGCAAGAGCCCTGGAGGAGACCTCCAGAAATCACCAAACAAATGCAGCTTGTATCATATACCTGACATAAAGAAGAAACAGAGATTTTAGAACTGCTTTTTGTTCAGACAGTGCAATTGGTAACTCCTGAGATTTACTGTGTTCAATAAGCACAGAATTCTAAACAACAGAAAGGCATTTTAGAGATTACTTTCTCAAGAAAAATAGTTTAACTCTGGATTCAGCAAATGGTTGTATTTGGCAGCAGCCTAGATGTACAGGAGAGAAACAGGTGATTCCAGCAATACACTCCTGTTGCAGGTATCTAAGCACCACTGAAGCAACACTTGGAGGGTACAGACAGGCAGATTCCAAACTGAAATGTTGAGCAAAGATAAATCAGAATATGGACAATTCACATTCACATCACTGGAACAGGTCCCTGTCTACAACCAGAAAGACATTAAGTACCCAGAAGTAGCAAAAGAGGGGCACTGGCTTACAACCAAGAATATTAAAATGTAGGAAAAAGTGCCTAAATAACAGTCAAGCTTTGGTTACTATGGTACTCAAGCAGAAGAGAGTAGGGGAGTTGTCAACATAACATTCAAAAGTTCTGACAGCTGAAAGATCTTGCCCCAGCTCCTGCATATCCCAAGGTCATTCTCTGTTCTGTTCCTTCATTGCAGATTGTTTCCTCACACGATAATAGTCACTGGCTGAGAAACAAGAATGCTTTAGCAATGGTGGACTGACAGCTGAATGGTAGCAAAAAATATTAACTGATCACTGGCTACATATGCTAATAAAATAAATGTCAGAGATTGCTATCCATCTAGGCCACAACTTCAAAACAGTAGAAGATTTGGAAAGCTCCTAAACTGCAAAGAATGGAATGCAGAAAATCACGTAACATATCAAGATATCAGTGAAACCCCATGTAGATAGCCCAGGAAATGGCAAGGCCCAGTTGTAATTCTAGAAACAGCAAGTCCTCCAGTGTATCAGGAAGAAATACTAAAAGAAAGACTAAAACAATCTTGGAATAAGCACTTCCACTAATAGCAGTTAAAGCTTTGGAAAAGTTTCCAAAAATATTAACAACCGAATGGGTCTTTTTGGTTTGTTTTACAGGGTGATCCTCCAAAGGATGATAGCTTGAAGAGAAGTAGCTAGACCTATTAATAGTATTGTTGATTTCAATAATGTCCTTTCAAGCAAGTGTGTAAAGTACAGAAAGACTCTAGGAGAGATTARTAATGAAGAGTGGAGTACTATGACTGAACCAGGATAAAAATAGACTGAACCAGGATAGAAGGAAGACTACTGTGTCAGTACTGGAGGAYACATATCTGTCTAGAAATCAATTTGTTTCCAAAATTTAACCCTACGATGCACAATTTCAACTGGTAAATGTGACTGACGTAAAAACCAGCATCTCCTTTAAAGAGATCTGTCAATATAGTAACAAAATGGTAATAACATTTTAAAGATTTTTTTCTCCACACAAACTCTCACAAAGTATTAAGAAGCCAATGTTAATAGTTCTCTGTAAGACTGATTGGCCCTAGAAAACATGAAGAGTTTGAAAGTTTTTCTTCAATGCCTCAGGTATTATAATGCTCTCATAGGTGTAATGATTATTTATCCTAAATACAAAGCTTATTTGTTTTACCAGACGGGAAAGACAGAACTAGTAGATTTGTTTTGCTGCATAAATTGTTTAATTTACATTATAAGAACTTGCTGTTTATGTGGCATAAGAATCRATCATCAATTGTAATTACTAACTACTGATTTTTATAGGTCACTGATGTTTGTAACAAGACGTGATGTTATTTACGTATTATAAGATACTAGAAAGCTAGTAGACCAGCTTGTAATTTTAAAAAGAAGGAGGAGGTCCCATTACATCTTCAGTTTTAAGACAGTAGGTAACCTCTACTTATGTGTAGTTTTCTCCTTATTCTTAACAAATCACTCCCACCTTGTGCGATGGATGTCATTACCAACAGAGATTGTCACACTTCCAGAGCTGGCATAACATGGCAGACATGTCAATCAGCACACTTTCATCAAACACAAGTTTCTGAACTTGGCATTAAGGGCCATTATCCAAGCTAGGGGTAGGGGAGACAAAACGATGAACTCATAGTCCTCACAACCCAACTTAGGCATAATTGCTCAACCCTACTGCAYCTTTTACAGATGAGTATTTAAAGTAGGTGTATCTGGAAGAAGTATCCTCCACATCAAGGSAAACCAAGTTTCACTGATAGTCCCAATGATAAAAGCCTCTTTGAAACTCAGCAGGCAAGATGCATYGTATCAGATCCATGCCATTCCGCTGTTTAGATCTGGTGAACACAGTTAATCCTTACAGCCAGCCTCCCACAATGACATCTGGATACTGGATTTAACGCAGGACTTTTATAAGCACCACAGTTTGGACAATCTTCATTAAAAAACATTCAGTTGAAACTTGGACTATTTCCTCCTAAGGAAATCTTCAGACAACTACAAAACTCAGTGAGAGATCCCACTATTGGATAGCCCTGAGGAAACTGGAGCTTGTTTAGCATGAGCACCTGCAGATTATTAATAACATATGAATATATTGTAGTTGGTTATTCATAATTCATAACCCAAGATGTACACAAACCTCAAGTACTTTTAAAAAGACCTCCAGGTTGTATCAAGCTTACAAGTTGTAACTGAATAGCACTGAGACATTTGGCTGAAGTCGTCTGAGGTCTTAAGTCAAACTGATATCCCAAACTGTTGGTTATTCTTCACAAGTCATTGCTCAAAACAAACAAAATCACATTCCTCCCAGGCAGATGAAGCCCAAACATAACACTGTCTTTGTCTGAAGGGCACCAAGTGTCAATGAGCAAGACAATTCAAGTCAAAGTCAGCAATGTTATTAACCTCTATCCGTCACTACCTCAGCGAAGTTGTGAACAAACTAGATAGATGTGTAAGGATATCTGGTTAACAGCTATTCAGTGTAAAAGACAAGACAATGAACAGGACAGGTGATAAATGAAGCACATGGATACATAAAGCCTGACAGCAGAAAACCAAGACTAGAGCTCTAAGACACAGGTTGATAGGCCATTAAAGGAACCACCCAAGCGTAACTCTAAGAGATTCAACCAGGAGCTTTGTAACCAATAGGACTATGGTTGGTTATCAGGAAGGGTCTCGCAGGCAAGAGCAAATTTATTTTAAGATGTCTGAAGCGGATTGCAGGACCACATAAAATGTATCATAGAATGTCTAGGGGAATGACCACAGACCCCAAGGGAGGGGTGAAGATGGGTCAGGGAGGAACAAGCATGGGAAAACAGGGTGGGGAATGAGAGTGTTGACGGGTAGGGGTAGGCAGAAGAGCTACCAACTGCACGCAAGCGGGCTGCTGGTCAGTAACGTTTGTCTGGCTGACACATATGACTAATCACCATAGTGTGTTCTACACTTTCATTAATTAAACACTATTGCTGTCTGTTTTCTGTATCATTGTGCTCCTTACTGTTTATGTCCATACRTGATGTTCCTATAGCAACCCTAACTGGGACTAGCCAGCAAACAGGCAAAACCCAAAATCTGTAGATACRCTAGGTCCAGGGTTGAGACTGAACAAGATACCCAAGGTCTAGACACAGATACCAAAGAGACTTAAGGTCATGGGCAGAGACCGGAGAGACCAGAGAATGTGAACATGTACTTGAGTTTAAGTCACTGAAAGCATATACATATGTTCCACTAGCAAATTTTAAGCAAGTAGGAACAGGATCAGGCCACTTCTATGGTTTATGTTTTAAGCAAGTGCATCTAAGGGCACTGTCCTCTTTTTTATGTTAATGTTCATTTATGGTCATGTCTGTAGTACGTAGGCCTATGCATGCACCTTTGAAATTCACACTTAGCCTTACTATTGGCTGGATGTGTGAACACGGACAAGCAGCAGCCCTGCACCATACTGTCCACRAGATGTGGCAATCCTTAACAAAATGATCCATTATGGTTCATCCAATTTCATTTGCTACAGTACACATGAAAGCTGCACCATAAAGAAGCCCAAGGACAGTAACTTAACCATTAGTTTTTTTAATTGTGCTATCCTGCTGGCTGCTTTTCTACTGAAAGCCAAAGTATCTGTCAGATCCACAGACAGAACGGCAAACAGCTGTCGCCTGTGGCTACTTGGAATTCCTCTGACACTTCTCAGTCCTTCAACATAGACATGGCACCTATATCCCAGTGCCTGTATCTACTGCTTTAGTGGAACATCTTCTGTGCAGTTCAAGACAAGCAAAAGTCCTTAAGTAGCCAGGCAGGTAACAGTTTCTGATGTAGACAGCAATGATACCACTAAGAGGTCATCCAAAGAAGTTCAGTAAAGACCAGAGGTAACAGGGCAGAATCAAACTTCAAATATATTGTAACTCAAGCAGGCAAACTCTTCCCAATCCCTCAGTTAGGAGTAGTCCTGTGTATTGGAACATGTCTGCCCTCTGACTGGAATGACTTGGTGAGAAGTACAGCACGTTCTCACATCTCAGCATAGGCACTTTCACGTAGGCTGCACCTTTGCCTGTTGGAGCACATCCGTCTTCAGCTGTGGGCTCTAGTAACTCCTACCCTTCACGTGAAGGCAACAACAAATGTAGAAATTTCACTGGAAAGAAGTAAGTGGTTGCAAGCCCCATCTGCAATGTCACATTCAATGCACAGGTTAGAAGTATCAGCATTGTTCATGGTGTTACAGAAGACAGATTGAGTGGGGAGACACGACGTGTGGGAGTGTTGTTGGCTGACAATGACGCAGGGAGGAAAAAGGGAGCAGCAATATCTGTGGATGAGGTTTCTCCTTGGTTGCGAAGCTGTAAGATCTGCCGCAGCAGGGCCTTTCCTTCTTCTCTAGTCTGAAAACAATTCATAAAAAACAAAACAATACACCTATGGATGGGTGCTTTCTGGGTCAAATTCAGTATGTAAGCAGTGTAAGTTACAGTAGTTTGTCATTCTGTAAGGCTGTAAACCATCTTCATTTCTTTTTTCTTCTGCTACTTAAAAATGTTAAGGTATGTCATTTTTTTTTTTGTCCTTCCTCCTTTTACTCACCCGATCTGCATGTTACTTGGGTATTTCAGACAGCGTTACCATCAACCACTGAAGCTGTCTAAATATTCAGGAAAAAGTAGACAGGAGAAGCTTCAAATAAGCTGAATTCAGGTTCTCCAGAGTTCCAGACAGCTTTGCTAAGGATAGGCCAAACACCCTGCACTCATGGCTAGTGTCTACCTCTAGCCTGCAGTTAAAAATCCAAAATTGCCCACTTACAGATACAGAACATCTCAGAATACAGAGTCACATACAAAACCCAAGTACTATTATATCCTCTGCACTGTCTACACACAGAAGATGAGAAAAAAAGAAGTTACGTGAGTAGCATCACTACACAGCATGTGGGAGTCTGTGACCATTTAACCACCTCCTCCCCACCAAGATTTTCAGCAGTCTTAAGACTGCCATGTGGAGCCTCAAATTCTTTTATTTAGTGAACACCAATGAGACATGGTTCAATTTTACTATCTATGCCATATTCCATGATTTTAGTCAATCGTAAGCAGCATTAGTGATCAGGTACACACCACCACCACTCAGGACGTGACCTGCATGGCAGACAGCCCTCATTCCTTCAATAAAGGATTCCTTCTACTCTGAGTGGAGCCAAGATCAAGGCCATAGATCCCCTAAGAAAGAAACACCAAAGATTGTGCAACTACTCACATCATTGAATGCACAGCATTTCTGAGCACATGCTGAGGCTTCATCCCAGAGCTTACACTTGAAGTAGTATTGGGCCAGGTAACGGAAGGCAGTGCTGACCTCCAGGTGCTCCACTATCTCCTAGTGAGGGGGGTAAAAACCATCATCTTTGAGTGCCTTCCAAGGTAGTTCTACACCATGTTTACTTCTTTTATTCCCAAGATATCATCTTACCCCACAGGAATAGATATCCTGGATGTATTTGATATAGCACTGAGCTGCCTGTTCAGATTCATTCAGCTGTTCGTGCAGCCTAGAAAAGGAGAAAAGTGGGCCACTGGAACAAGACTGCACTGTCCAAGACCTTCTTGGTCTATGAGAAAGTACTTACTGAACCTGACCTGGACAAAAGCCAGGTCTTTTCCTTCAGAATTTGCAAGACATGCACTGTGTACTGCCCCTCATGGAAAGAGATGATCCAGCTTTAGAACATTTACATTACCAGGAAGGGAGCCAGTCAGATACTAACTGCTAGAAGCAGTGACAACCAAAGCAGGGACCTTTGCTTATTCTGTTACATTTTAAAGCTTTTAACAGACCTTCACCATCCTATTTACTGCCTATTTCCTCCAGTGCTCCTTCTTCCCCCACTACATCCCAAAAGTCTTTGTACAGCAGCTTCACCTTTCACTTGCTCTTTTTCTTCCCCTTCACTTTTTCCACTTTATATTACTTTATCCCCACCAAAAATTAGTGCTGATGTCAGAGTGTTCACATTTATTTCACATTAGATCCTTTCCCAATGTCACAATCATATACTGGGGGGCGGGGAAAAAAAGTTTTTTAAAAAAAAAAAAAAAAAAAAAAATCAATCTACAATTCTGTACATCACCTACCATCAGGGATTGCTTTAAGTTTCAATACAAAAAATACAATTGCTACCACTGCCTGCTCAAACCACCTCAGTATTCAGAGGTCCCTTGCAACCCACATTATGCTACGATTCCCTCTAGTTATCCTGAGGGAAACTTAACGCTAAAGCTGGACACCAGAATTTGCAGTCACAACAGACCTCAAGATACCAGTTATCACACAGCTCCAAAAGTAATACTACCCTAACAGCAATTCCATTTGTTTTACATTTAGTCTTTTATCATTAGGTATCAAAGTGCTAGTTGCATGTTAACACAATATTGACAGTTCAGTGATAATACATACTCACTTTGCTAGTTTCACCAGTGCCATTTTCTCCACATCTCCCACAGCATAAGCTCTCCAATAGCACTGACAAGGAAGGAAAGTCAGTCAAGCACACCACAAAAACGACTCCAGCTCATGACTCATGCAAGCAAGTTAGAAACAGAAAACAACATGCCTTTCCAGCAAAGGGGCATGTATCACCTGTAGGTGACTCTTTTTATTTATCAGCTGCTCAGTTACGTTGCGGCAGAACTTCCCCAATTGTAACCGCCACAGAAATGGTTTCAATAAGCTCCTAACAACACACTGCATGCATTTCCAGTAGCACTAGCTACACAATTTTGCTGCGACTCCACCTAGTGTCCTGGGAGACATCCTAATGTCTTACTGCACACATCAGTTCTCACTTACCTTTTTAGCTTCCACCAACTGATTGAGTTTCTCATAGCATTCTCCTAGAGCAACCAGCATACGAGAATCATTTGGTCTGTAAAAGAGCAATTCCTAAATGTAGTTTAATGGACAGCCAGCTAATCTCAGGGTGGGGTGGGGGGAGGGGGGTGGGGGAAAAAAAAAAAATCTACATCTGGCAGTGTCTGTCATCCTCTCTTACATAAAACATCACTTATACTCCTGACCGGCATTCCTCAGCATTTAACTGACAAAGCTTTTGTTAATAGTTAACTAATACAACTAAAAGGATTTGGGGTAGTGAGACTGCACAAATCACATAGCATTGATGTTCTCCCTTCCCCAACTTAGTTCCTGCATGTAAATTCCTTAGCTAGTAGCAACCACGTCAGAGTGAACACCAATAAACACGGCTCTATTCTCAACTCTACCTGAGCTGGTGGGCCCGCCGGTAGTAATAGAGACAGTAAAATGGCATTTTGAGGATTTCATAGGTTTGCCCCAAGCCATACCATGCTCTGTAGTCCCTTTTGTTCACCTCTATTGCATGTCTGTCAAAGAAAAGGAGATGAACTAGTCAGAAAGCAGTCAGGATCAAAACCAAGACAGAGTTCAGCAGAAGACTAACAAAAAACAGAAGATACTACTTCAATCCTTTTGTATGCAGACTCAAACATCATTTTGTGTAGTACATGAGTGGTACCTATAAGCCTGGATAGCTGCAGATGTGTTCTTCATTTCCATATACTCATGTCCCATGAGTGTCCAGGCTCCCAGATAACGAGGATTCAGTTTCAAGGCCCTCTGGAAATAGAGTGCTGCTTTTTCATGCTGGGAACGCAAGCTATAATAATTCCCTAAAGCAAAAGTTACAATATTTAAATAAATTCAAAAAACCCACAAACAAACAAAAACCAGCAGAGAAGTAGGAAACAGATGGAAGAGGTATTATCTACTACCTCCTAACTTAAATTATAAAAAGAAAGAGTCCTATTAAAGGCAGATCTGATTCAAACCTCAAGAGACCTAACAGCAGTCTGTTCTCCAGTGTTCTGGTCAATCCGTTTCTGGTTGTACCAATCAATTAAGATCCCATCCCCCTGGCCTTAAAACTTATGTCATGATCTAACAAATTAATTTCCTGGTCGTGACACACAATTATTTCCATTGGAGTTTCAAGACTCTAAATAAAGGGATTATCAGCTACAAGGGCCTTCATAATGATTTCTTCAACTCCTTTCTGCACTGATAGTATTACAGCAGCTCTTTCCGAGAGAAATGAGGGAAAAGGGTACTCTCTCATTTGGTCTGCTTTTTAGGCTGCCTGAAGCCACATTCACCAAGTGGTTTTGATAGCCTTGCTGGCTGATCATTTTCACAAGTGTTTCTAAGATTTCCTCGTACAGCCTGCGGACAGCATAATAAGAACATGTAAAAGAGCTGGCTCTCACCAATTACACAGCAGGTCTCAACACGATACTTGTCTATCTCACAGAGATTGTGAGCCAGGTAGCTCAACTCAGGCTTCATGCTCTAGTGAAACAAAGAAATGAAAGCGATGAGAAAAGGAGCATGTTACAGTTTCAAAGAAAACCTAGGCAGTTAGCAATGCATACATGGCATCTATTTCATGGAGTTGCGAAGCAGAAAGCAGAAGTTGAAAGCCTATGTTCAGAGAGGCTAGACAGCACCAGCTGCTTTGCCAGTGTTTAACATACCTCTGATAAATACCATCATTATGGACAGGCAATAGAAAGAGTGCTCACCCTTACATATAGCAAGTTGGAGAAAGTGTCCATGTTTTCTATCCTGTAAGGATCTTGTTTCCTTAGCTCGTTAAAGATGGATAAAGCTTTGTCAATATCTGAAGAAAGAACAGCAGATGGGAGAACAAGAACGATAAATGCCAAGTTTGCATTAAGAGGCTCATTCCTACTAGCTAGTAAGTGTCACTGACCTCGGATATTGTGGTAGGCAACTGCAATCTGAGAGATGATGTAAGTGCTTTTGGAAAATCCTGCATCAATGAGACTCTGATACTTCTGCAGAGCCTCCTCTATCAGCTGCAGCTCTGTATAAATGTGTGCAAGAAAGAACTCTTTCATCCATGTATCTGGCAAGGACAGGAACTTCAACTAGCAAGAACCAAAGAAGAGGAGGAAGAGATGACAATCAGTAGTATTCTAACCACCACCTGTGGCAAAGAATCCATTATCTTCCCTCCCATGATTTAGTAGATGGTCTCGAGGTAGGAGGCTTTCCTGAATTGCTTTCTTAAATCATAACACCAGCTACAAAAGAGCAGTATTAGGACCAAGAATTAATACCAGGTTCTTCCAAAGGAGACACTAAATAATGCCTATAAATTGAGAATACTGAAACAGGAAAAGAGCATTAAGACATCCAGTCTAAAAAGCAGTACAATATGGCCCATGTAATTCTATTTAGTCACTCCCAATCTATTCCCATGACCACTGAAATTGCAGAAGAATTGACACCATTTCATTTGGTCAATCAGTGAAGGAATTATTGTCTTCAAATCTGACAGCAACTGACTTCTGCTTCAGCCACTAGCCTTATTTTCCATTAAATTCAGAAGTCCTTCGAAAGACTGTACTTTCTTCCCATGTTTGAACATCAATATCACATCACTATTTTTGATGAACTAAGTGAACAGACTCCAAATAATCTCATCAAAAATGCACTTCCCTTTTTCCACAAATCAGTAAGGCTCTCTTCTGTGCCACCTCTACTTTTATAAATATTCCACCAGCCAGAATTGACTGAAGAATTCCAGGAGTGGTCTCATAAAATCCCATGCATAAAGAAAAATAATCTGTTTTGGTTTTTTATATCTAAGTTCAATTCTTTGATACAGTTCATCTCATATGTGCAGCTTTGTATTTGACAAAGGGAACACCTACATTAGTGTTTTAGTTTTAAAAGCAGTGATTCTGTATATCTTTTCAGGCCACCAAAAACGCTCGATAACTGTGGAA